>JASSUY010008471.1:0-56764 GCA_032466535.1 Forpus xanthops
CGCGGCCGCGGAGGCTCCCGCGGCGGGGCCGGTCCTTATCTGCGGCGGCAGAACAAAGGTAGGGTGTTGAGCTCGGCGCTCCGGGGGAGGGACGAGTTATTTTTGGAGGGCTGTCTTCCCGGTGCGCCACTGGCTGACCTAAAAGAAGGGAGGAAAGAGGGAAAAACCACCGCTACAACGCGCCGCGGAGGGAGCGGGCGCGCAGGGAGCAGCGTTACGAGCGTAGTTTTATTTTGATGCAACTTAAAGAAGCCGGATCCCCCTCCCCCTTCTCCCCCTCCGTAAAACGCCCTGCTATTTCTAGAAAACTGGCGTCGCTGAAATACTTTAATCTGCGTTCTCTATTTTATTCACTTAAATATTGGTTTATATATATTTTTTGGGGTGGGCTTTTTTTTTTCTTTTTTGTGATTTTATGTGCGCATCTTCCTCTCAGCAGCTCTGAATTTCTATGAATTCTAAATAAGGTTTCCCAGGGATGAAACATGAGGGCTATTTTTACACGAGGATTTCAACTTTTCGGTTATAATCCGAAGGTGCCACTGCCCGAGTGCTCCGAGCCCTGACGAGGGGTCCTCGCGTTTCTTAAACCATCTCTTAATGTCAGATTCTTTCTTCCGCTTTTCTGTTTAAAACCTGTGTGTTGCTCGGCTTCAGTGGATGCTTTCCTCTTTTCCTCTCCTCCTCCTGCAAACCGAAACGCGCTTAGGTTCTGCCGTGCTCTTCAGTTTGGTTTGGAAACGTAGGAAAATATTAATACAGAGCAGTAAAAAAAGGAACAGCGGTGCGGAGCCGGCAAACCTGTGCGCTGTCATGCCGGGAAGTGCAGAGGAGCAGATCCATAATTCAGTGCCAGAGCACATGGATTCGCGGTGATGCAGACCATGGGCATTATGTAACTTTATAAGAAACACATTTTTTGATGGTAGGAGTGGACACTGCGCTTTGTAGGTAGAAGTCTCAGATCTGGGTAAGTCTGAGAAAGAGCACTTTGCTTCCAGCCTCTGTGGAGCGGCTTTGTCTCCAATTCCTAAAATTCCTACAGGATTTCAGAAGGGGAAGCATCTTCCTAAATTGAGTAGCATTCGAAAGAATCTCTTCAATACCTGTTGTGTGATGGTGCTTAATCGGCTCTCCCTCTTACTGACTGCTGCCTCGCTAGTTATTATGGGATCTAGAGGTTATTTTTTGTAGGAAGTCTCAGTTCCAGAGCAAACCTGGATAGCCAAGTTGTGCTTTCCAGCCTCTCCTGTTTCTTTTTTCCCCTTAAAACACCATTTCCTACCTGTTCCTGCAGGCTTTTTCTTTCTGCCTCTCCATTTATTTTTCTGTTGAGCTGTGCAGCCTGACCTGTGCTAATCAGAAACTCCTTTGTAAAATGTAAGGCCAAGTCACATAATGTAAATAAACTTTTGTGCTGCCAAACTTTTATCCCATGAAATTGGGATTAATTTTTCTTAGAAAAAACCCCAAACATTGCAACTCACCAGTGAGAAACACAAATAAATGTGTTTTGTAAAATCAAAGGGTAGCTTTTTAAACACGGTTCTAGTTTTTGCTTTTTGGGCCGTGTAGGGGATGATAGGAATTAGTAGCCTTTAATTAGACGTGGAGATATTCACATTTTACAGGGATTTATGTTAGAACATAGAATGGCGGGTGGCTTGTTTCCTCATTATGAATACTCCCTGCACATAATGAGGTTCATCATTAGTTGATGGAGTGAATTTGCCCTAGCTCTACCTTGAAAGGCACATAATTTACATACTACTTCAGAGCTTAGGCTTTAATGGATTCCTCGATGAATAAAATGAAAAGCTACTTTCTTTAAATTTTTGAACAGTGTTTTGATAATACGGATTTAATAAGACATTCAATTTCCTTGTTAAGTATATTTGAAAGTGCATTCCCAGTTTTAGCACAAAATATACTACCCCATGTCGCTTCCTATAATACTGGGTGCTACATAGTCAAATATATCAGTGTAAACATTTTTGGGGGGACATAGAGGGATTATTTTACTCAGAATGTGCAGTTGGCATTGGGCTTCTCTGGCCTTGTACCCTCATAGTTCCTGTCAACCCAAGTGTTCATAGTTCCTATCAACCCAACTGGAGCTCAGCTATACCGATAAAATACCGCAGCTCTCTCCTCTGTTAAAGCTCGCTCTGCCTGAGGAGTGTTTTAACTGCATATTTACTGTGTACATTTGCAGTGATGGATCTGTGGAAATGTGTTGCTGGTTGCCAGGCTGGCAGTGACAAACCCGCTGGTCCCACCTCCTTATTTACTTTGATGAGATGAGAACAGCAAAAACTTCTCCACTGCAGTTCCACCTCTGAAAGTGCTGTGTGAATATGATTAGATTAAATTGAATTATAGGCTGCTTAATGTGTTATCGTGTCATCGGCTCTCTCCAGCCCTGGTCTGCAGGGTAAGAGTTAGCAAGGCATCTTCTTCCTCTTCTTCCTCCCCTCTCACCATCTCCACGTATGTCACGGTCAGCGCCTCTCCCCTCTGACACTTGCTAGTGCGGCAGTGCAGCTGAGAGGCAAAAAAATACAGGCAGAAGGCTTGTTTTGATAGGATGTTTTATTACCTGAAAACGATGAGCATATATTAACATTAATAGAATAGTCTGTGTCATTCTTTTTTAGGCAATTTACCTCCGCTGCAGACCTGTCTGCTTCAAAATCTTTCTCTGTTCTAAAACATATATTTGTTTAGGGAGTTTTCATTGAAGTGTACATGACAATTACAGCTGTTCATTAACAAAATTGGGTATTTGTTTTAAACTTTAACCAATCACTTTGATATGCTAATTATGGTGTAATTTAATTTGAGCCCTGTAATGATGATGCCGTTATTATGGACATAAATGATGCAGTTAAGCTGAGAGTAATCTCATTTGCATACTGTACATGCCAGTAAATTAAGCCCTTTCTTCGACTGCTTCAGCTTTAATTTTCCACTTCTTTTCACACAGCGCCTCTTCAGCCAGTCTCTTATAAGCCCACTTTGTAATAGCGCTGATGACTGTTTGATGTGGAGAGTTGCTGCACCACAATAATGCAAGACACAAGATGTAACATTTAAAGGATTCATTATCTTACTGAGTGTTGCTTTAAGAAGCTGGGATTAACAGAGGTGGAAGTGTCCTCTGCGTGGAGTGGTGCGGGTCTTCCCAGAAACAAATGCTTGTCTTCATTTTCCCTTCTTTTTCTCGGTGTACCCCAGCAGTGGAAGGGAGTGAGGCCTTGTGGTGTTTCTTGGGAATAAGCCAGAATACCATCATAGCCCTATAGACAACATGAAGGGTTTGACCTTCTCTGTAGGATATTCTGTGGTGTTCTGCTGTTGCAGAAACATCACTGGATACAATCTACAGTATTAGAGACAGAAGATACCAGATTGCTTCTCAGGTTGGGTGTGTGGGCTCCAAATCTTACCTACATGGCGTACAGTGATGCAGAACAAAGTCTGCAGTATTGTTTTTTTTCCTCTCCATTCAGTCCCAGGTTGCTCCTTTGTTGACCCTTATGTGAGTTAAACTTATTCTCAGGTTAATTTGGGGTTTAGATTTAAAGCAGTGGTATTCATATGTTGTTACACCTGCCAATACTAGTGAGAACCTGGGTTTTGAAAGAATAGAAGTCACCAGCACCAAGCAAAAACGAACTGCGTAAATGCTGACTTAAACAGTTAATCTTTTCCAATTTACCATGTTGTCATTGAGCTAAAGTATTTTCATAACACTGTGGCATACAAAGAAATCATGTGAAATAAACAGGGCTCTTTTTATAGCTGCTTACTATTATGGTTAGATATTTTCATAGTTTAATACCTCTGGAAGTAAAGACCGTCTCCAGTTTTTAGCAGCAGTTGGCCTCTCAGAAAGCCATTGTTGTGTGGGTAACCAAGTTAACTAAAGATCATTATTAAAACCTTGCAATCCTTTCCTTACATAGGGTCCCATG
Organism: Forpus xanthops; assembly: GCA_032466535.1. Lineage (NCBI taxonomy): Eukaryota > Metazoa > Chordata > Aves > Psittaciformes > Psittacidae > Forpus > Forpus xanthops. The sequence goes on from JASSUY010008471.1 coordinate 3,978, forward strand.
ACCAAAAATAGCTTGCGCAGTTGCCCACAACCATGCAAGTCAATAACTTCCTGGGTGAATAGTGTAAAAAAATGCTGATTTCCAAAGCAGGAATGTCACCTCTGCCTCCACCCCTGCATGGGATGCAGCAAACAGATGGGAGGGTTGCAGTTTACCAACTGGCCAGCATTTAACGAGACTTCAGTTTTTATGGTTGCCGCCTACGCTTGGTCTCAGTTCTGCATTTCTCACATGCCATTTTGTTTTCCAGCAGCCGTTCCATGGTAGCCTGACAATGCACACGTGCTGCAGCTGTGCCGCAGCGAAGAGCTGAGTGATGGTGATCTAACTGCTGTGCTGAGTTTGTTCCCCCATGTATGGGTTAAAACCACAGTAATCATTCCCAACAAGCCTACTGCTCTGGCCACCAACTCTGCTGGCATGTAGGGTTTCAGTTCTCCTTGTATACCTCTTTGATGAAAGGAGGAGCATCCATAGAGACAAGTAGAAACAGAGCCTGGTGTGGTTCTTGCCTTTCACAGGGCCCTTGCTTCTTATTCGTACACCAGCCAGTTCTTTAGGGTGGACTGTGTCAGAGTGAAATGTCATCTTGGGGTCCACCTCTGAAACTGGATATGCCCAGAAAAGGAAAATCTTCAGGTTCCTTCTCTGAAGCTGTCAGCCTAGGTATAGGATTTGCACGTGAGTACGTAAGGGAGACAAAACCAAGCAGTAGTTCCCTTGCCTTTTGTGCTCAGAGCCTGGAGCTGCTGAGGTTGCTGATGTAACTGGGACAAGCTGACTCCACCCAAGGGCACAGGGAGAGGAAGGGTTTCTCACAACACAGGCCAATGCAGACCAAGGTCTTCCCAGCAACAGCAGAGGGTCAGAAATACTCCTGTATAATGTTGGGAAATTTCAGCCTTTAAAGCTTGTGAAAAAAGAGTTCTTGCCTTCGTCTATATTAGCAGTATCCCTGTGGTTCAACCCTTTCTTCTAAAGGTAATGTATGTGTTGCTTTAGGATGTCATAGGCTGCAAAGGAGGTGCTGTGTCTTCAGCTTCTATACGAATGAGTGCGCTGAGCATCTCTCTCTTGAGTCATGTAGAAATTTCTGGCCCAAGCAGGCAGATGACAAGAGGATGGACTGAGAGGTGGGGTAAGAGAGTTTCACCTAGTGCTTTTTAGCATTTGGTAATGGTGATAGAGTATGCTGTGCAGAGCTTCAGTGTTAATCTTAGGAGACAAAAATACTTCTTCTAAAGTTATTTCAATGCCTAGTCCTTGAAGAAGCTGTGTTTGTAAGTGTTGACTTCTCAGAGGAGGATGAAGCCCATATCCTTCCTCCCTCACAGGACCTTTTGAGTTTGTTCTGGATAACGAAACTCATTTATGAAGAAGATTTTCCCTGTATCATCCTCCCTCTTTAATCTGATCCTGGATTGCAATTTTCAGTAAGTTTTTCCGTCTACACTTAGCAGTGTACGAGCCTTTTCAACCCAGTCAGGTGGGAAATTAAAAGCAATGCCAGTTCAGGCGATGTACTGTGCAGCCCTGTTTGAGCATTTCTGTGTAATTCCTGGATTGCTGGGTTCAAAGAAGTTTTTCACATTGGATAATAGCAGCTCTCTGCAGAAAGTTATTTTGTGGAGTTTTGAGCTTCAGGGGAATGGATTTCTCCTTTTCCAGCTTTGTTTACAAACAGCTTTGTTCTTACCCTCTTCCAGCAAAACAAGTGTTTCTTCACAGAAGTACTTATGCCTGAGAGCAAAGCCACCAAACCTCTCTCCAACATTGTAACTACAACAGATTAAAGAGTAATTTATCATATGCTAATTCACTTACCCCATGAAAGTCATGGGCGTCAAGGCATAGAAACAAAAATAGACCTCTGATCTCTATCTCTGTAATGCTTTTCAGCATAGAGTCTCTTACTGGTATCCAGACAAAAAGCTCTAGGAATTTGCGATTCTATTTACCAATAGCTAAGGAGAACAGTTGTCTGTCGCTGAAATTCCCCAAGTGCCAAGCTGTTGCCCTTCCAAGTCTGACTGAACCACGTTGAATGCAAATTTCCGAGTGTGAAGATTCCCTGTTCCTCTGCTTGTGAGTTTGTTCCTATATGTAAACACATTTCTTCATGGTTGTGAATGATGGACAGGCATCTCTGATGAGAAATCCTGGGAAGAACACACAGATCATGCTTTGCTTTTCCAGCATGAGAACCCTCCCAGCAGTTCCCGGAGAGCATCCTGAAGAGGGTGATGTTTTGGAAGTCCAGGTGAGTCTGCCTGTTGGTACTGGTCCTGAGTGTACACAAAATAAAATAGTACAAGTTAAGTAGCTATTAGGGTTTCTTTAATCTGGAAGCCTTTAGTTCTTTTGGCTGCACATACCCTCCTCCAGCAGCAGTTTTTCTTGTGACTGGAGAATATGAATGTCTGTCTAAACTGGTTGAGGGGAGCAAGCAGTGTGATGAAATCACATTGAACAAGCATGTTTCAAGCAGAAGAATGAAGTCTATAAAGCAAAGCTATTAGTAAAAGGACTTGCTCAGCCCCTTCCTTTGCTCCTCCTATCCCTGTACCACCTGGGGACTGTATGGAGCAGCAGTGTAGGTATGCACACACTCCAGAGACCAGCTCTTCCCTGAGATGTATGCCTGCTTCAGGTGCAAAGTCTTCAGCTCTGGTTGTGTTGAATTTGGCTTTGCATTGGCTTCTCCTCCAAATAAAACACCCTAAGGATGGCCTTTCAAAAGACCATGTGCTGTTTTCCAAAGAACTGGAAATTCTGGAGCTGGGCTGCTTGTGTAGCTTCCTGAGACCATCATTTTGAGGAAGCTGACTGAAACAAATGCTGCTTTCAGGTTCATGGTCTAAATCAAAAGCAGCTCTGTTTGAGTTCTCTGAAGTTTGTCAGGGTTTTACCATTATTAGCAACCATATGGCCCAGGCAGTGGTCTTCTGTTCTGCATGGGGAAGGGCAGCGTCTGCTGGCTCTATGTAAGAGCCAGCCACAAGCAAGGAGGGTTTCTTGATGTGGCTCCAACAAATGCATGCGTGGTGGCCAAGGCCCAGGCTGTCAGAGATGGAGCAACCAGTCATGTCCTCCTTGCAGATAGATGCCTATGCAAGAGAGACCAACCTGGAGGCAGTCTGCCAGCTGAGGAGACTTGCCCGTTTCTTTGCAAACAGAATTTACCCTTGGACTTTGGGAGGAACAAGAAGGCTATGTATGAAAAGTTTCCTTTTCATGCAGAGGTGAGGCTTGTAGTGTGCGCTTAGCAAAGAGACCCATAATGCCGCTCCTTCCAGCTGAGGGATACTTACTGTGTGTGTTGGTGCCTGCTTTTGCAAAGGAAAGATTGGGTCTGGGTGGATATGCTGCTGGCTGGTTGAAGGAAGCCAATACCAAGCAGTCTTTCCCAGTGACTGGGGATCCTTACATTGCTTTTGCAATGAAACAGATAAAAAAGTAGAATGAAATTATAATAAGCTAAATTGGTGCCAAATGTATGGGATTCCATGTGTATGCAGTAAAGGGGAACCCAGCTCCTTTAGCTTTCCCTTGGAAAATGGCTCGTTCTGTATTTAGAACCCATGTGCAGGATGACCATATAAATATGATTAAAAGGCGCAGGATTCTGATCAAAGGGGCAATTACAAGTGGTAAAATAGGAAATGTAGTTGTTGCTACCGTTTCAGGTCTTATAGTCAGGGAGAATCTTAGCAGCTAGATGGAGGAAAAGCCTTAACATTAAGAGGGGAAAGAGGAAGCCCCCAGATTTCAGCTTGTTGGGCTCTGTAGATGAAGAGTTGCAAAGTTAGCCTATATTTCCTAGAATCTCTGAATTCCCAGCTTAAAGAGTAATTAGAGGGGTTGTGAACAACCTGCTCGTTGGTTGAGCTGAATCACAGCAGAAACTGAATTACCAACTTGTGCACAGGAAGATCTCCCAAAGTCGGAGTTGTCGCTGGGTTACTTTCACCAAATGTCCAGCACATATGCTGCACTTGCTTTTATTGTTCACCGTTATGGTGTCGTGTCTCGCTAGATTGTGCTTTCCTACACACCTCCACCCCCTAACAAACTGGCCCTATGTATGCACGTAGGCAGAGTACAGGGAATTAAGCTGTGTGACAGTGAACTTCTGTTTTTTTTTATGTGCTTGACAAATGTTTTTTAAACATGATATAAATACATTGTGCGGGAGAATTGAAGTGTCTGAGGGGCGCGTTTTACTCCCAAATGAAATGTGTGTATTTTGGCTTTGTATTCCTCTGTGTTTTTTATTCCCCGAAAAAGATCTATTTAATATTTTAATGACACTGATGTTTAGATAATACAGGTTTGGACAGTTTTCTCCTATGTATGTTGTAGAGTTCCTACCGACACGCCTGGACAAACCTCGCCAGCTAAAACCCTCAGGCCGGATTTTGGCATTCGATGTCCTCAGAGGGAGGGATTGTAACTGCTAATCCTGTAATAGCCAGATTCTTCAAGGTAGCATCTTCTGTCCTCCCACGGGTTAGATTCTCAGTTTTACCTGACAACATGAACATTTCTCTTCAAAGGCGATGTAAACCCTTCTGCAGACTCCGCTCATCCTCACTTCCCCTCGCTGGGTCTTGCCCAGGCACTTCTCTTGTTTTTGGCCTTTTTGCCATTGCCATCTTATTCCTTTCTCATTCCTGAGAAATGCTGTGTTTGCAAGGGTCCATCCCTCCTACATGCTCCTCATGATCTGCCTGCCTTGTTGTGGATGCCCCTTGGGAGGAAGGGCAAGGGCAGTCAGGCTGATCCCATTGCTCTTTGAGATCATGATGTGGTGCATTTGGTCCCCTTGCAGAAATGGTAAAGCCTGCTTAGAGTCAGACATGTAAATATTCTGCTCAAAAATAATAATTGAAACCCCAGACTCATGGCTGGGGTCTTCAGAGGAGTGGGGACACCAGCGGGCATTGACTCTTACCTGTTCTGATAAAGCATTGTGTTTTCAGCTGGTCTTTATGAGCTCCAGATACTTGGACTGAAAGTAGCTTCATTGTCCTGTTCCCTTCCATGGATGGGCGAGTGGCTCAGAAGCACAGCAAGTGACATGGGCATCTTACCCCAGCTCCCCTTTCTTGATTTTTCCAGTTACGTTAGGCAGGTCACTTCGAACCAGTAAACGGTTCAGTACACACTTGGCTCTGTTGCACCCATCCCTGTGTTAAGCTCTGTGATGAATGGGGCTTTAACCTCCCTGTGCTCTATGAGCTCCAGTAGTAACAGCTCATCTACTCTATAGAGCTGTTGTAAGCCCAAATTAACTTGTTTGTGAGCCACTTGATATCCCTCAGATATATGGGCCCTAAGAAGTGTTGTGAGCTGTTGGTTTTCACCTGCAGGGTAGAAGGTGTCCTTCCCCCCATACAGCCGGAGCTTTGGTTGTGTTTCCACATGGCATCTCACCTGAAGGCTGCGAGCTTTGTACTGCACCCTGGTGAACTTCACTCGTGCAAGCAGCTTTGATATGTTAGAACACCCCCTCCAGAAAACTGCAGGAGAAACGTTTCGTTTCATTAGTATTTGGGGTGGAAATATGCTGTAGATTAATCCTCCTTGGAAGGAGATTAAGAAATGTTCTCTCCTCCTCCCTCCTCATGTACGAGTAGGTGATGTTTAGTCTTTCTTTATTAACTACAGACGTCAGAGAAAAAGGACTGTTGCCCTTTGATTTTATTTACAAGGCAAAAGTGAAAACTTGTTTGATCATATCATGGCTGTTTAGCTGCAGCGTAAGAGTGGAAGGGAACCTGCTTCCAGGTCCTATCATGTCCAAATATGATTTCTCTTATATTCAGTTATCTCTGAATTTTAAATGCAACATCCTTGGCCTTCCTTGTTTGTCAGGTTGGGTAAAATTGCTTCATGCTCTGCTTATGGAAATAAGCTATTTAAAATGAAGTTGTCTCTGAGAACTTAAGGAATTTTTGTGGCTGTCGACTTTGGAGTTGTGATTTGTGGAGAAATGATCCATTACGGAGCAAAAGCTGATCTGAAAAGTTGCTTTTGCTTTTCAGCAAGGCAAGAGGAAACCTGGAATTTGATAGGCTCTTGGTAACAGTCATATTCTTGGGCTAGAGATACTATTTTTTTCCTCTTATTTCTTGCAGACCTTGCCTAATAAGGTATAACTTGCTAGAAACAGAGGACTACTCACACGAATTTTACTGCGTGCAGCCAACATACTCACCTGAGCTATCCGTGCTCAAAATCGCCTGTGATGCTCAGTTGTGAAAGCAAAGACCTCCAACAGCCATGTGCCCTTCTGTAATGATGCCAGTTGTGAAAACATCCATTATTCAGAGATCTCTTTGAAACTGTTATTTGTTAACAGAATAAATGAGCACTTCTCAGCTGCCCACTGGTTGCTGCTAAGAGAGTGGTATGGCAGTTCTGGGTTTATTTGCTGATCTTTTTGCTGCTGGGTTTTACTCACTGTTTTGTGATGCAAAGCTGTTTCTGTAGATACCATCACTTAAATCTTAGATGTGGCTGTGAGCACAGCAGTATGAAGAGCCCGTTAAGGTGCTAAACAGCAGTGATTCTTCAAAGGGAAGACTACCAGCAGGGGCCTGCTGTCCCTAGGCAGATGTGGTGGAGGCTGGCCTCACATCTGGGAGATGCTGTGCGCATTCCTGTGCTTTCTGGTACTCAGGTTCAGCCTTCCTGGCACCACAGCAGCTCCTCTCTACCACTCACCTACATGATTTCTCTGGCGCATTCCCTTCTTGTGCAGTGGTAGAAGTGGGTTCAGAGGGGAGCACAAAGCCAGTGGGTTTGGAAGCTGCTTGGTTTACTTGGCACCTGACATGCCCTCAAACTGCACTGTGCCTAACTTGGGCTGAAGGCTTTGCCCATTTCTAACAGTTCAGCTCTTGCTGGTCTACTTTCTGCTCTTGAGCATTAATCTCTCTTATACCGTAAAGAATCTAAAACTGGTTTGGAAGCTTTAATGAAGTGCAGTATTGCTGTGATCATTTGCCATATTTAAACATACGATGTAAAGACTAGATGGTGATGTAAAGTTGACAAGGAAAGGCAGTATCAATCAGAGGACCTTGATGACGCAATTAACCCTGAGAGGGAAGCTTCAGCAGTTTATGCAGCTGTCAAAAATGGAAACAAATTTAGCACTGTCTCTATTTTGCCCTTTGGCAGACTCTGCAGCCTTGCCTGGTGATGGTGGCACAGAATTCAGCTGATCAAACTTTAGGCAATTTTATTCCTTATGATCGTACTCATGACATTGACAAAGAAACACGGACGTGGAAAACAGGAGCTGAAGCTGTGGTTTATTTGCATATTCTATAAGGATATTGTTGAGACAGCCTGATGAAATTTGAATAAATATAAGGATTTTCAGAACCTTTCCCCCCCCAACAATGTTCAACGTTAAGTATATACTTAAGCAGTAATGACTATGAAGCTATGCTTTGCATTCATGAACACACACAGTAGGGTTACGCTTCAGCACTAGGTGAAGCCAAGATTTTCTGAATTATGTTTCATCTGGGAATTTTTACCTTTTTTTCCTGTTTATGACAGTCATTTTATCTGGTTTTGTAATGAGGTCATGAACAGGTGAATGTAAAATAATACTGGTAAGCGGAGCAATTTCTGTGTTAATGATTAGGCTATTTTTTAAATTAAAAAGTTCTGGTATTTGAAAGCATGCTCTGTACTTCATGAACACTTGCCAATTAATCAGAATGAAAGATTTTAGTGCTGCCTGATTATGTACAGATGAATATAGTTCAGTGTCTACAAGATCTAGGGAGAAATTGGTCTAGTGATTAAGATTGGTACGTGTGAATGTGTGTGTGGGGGGGAGGGAGGTGTCTTTGTTGTCTCATTTCTTCTTTTGTTTCAGTACATAACACAGAGAAATAGCTCTGACCTGCTGTAGCCATGTACTTAACTCCTTTCCCCAAAAGGTAAACTTTGCCCCTTTGTAAAATACTGTATTGCTTATTAAACCAATAACCTTTAAAATATGAGACGTCTGCAGGGAGGAAAAAAAAAGAAGCAAGCTTCACACTAAAAACATTTTATAGGAGAATCCTCTTACAGCACATTTTCAACATCTTTTTGTGTTTCCACATATCAAGCTACTTTATGGACTTTTTGCTGTGGCATTGCCCTTCAACAAGAAAGCTTTTTCCATTTTGTACCATAAAGAATATTATTTTTCTGCCAGCCAATTTTCTCTGTTAGTCACTAATTGGCTACATAAATCTCGGGTGTTGAGAATGAGGAATGTTTCAGTGTCATAGAGTGTAATCTTCACCCTTATTTACCAATTCATTAAGATTCATTGATGCAGGATCGGTGAGAGGAAATGACAACATAAATCAGACCTCCAACATAATGACCCTAATCAGTTGGGAATTGCTGGAAATGTCATGATGAACTATGTCCTTGTATTAGTGCCACTGTACATTGTCATTGCACTGCTTTATGAGTGGGACGCATCCTCCTGACACTGACTGTATTTAACGAAAAAGAGTTGTTAAAAACCGGATTCCATTAAAGCTATGAGATCCATACAAGGTCCTGTAGTATTTAGCCTTGTGCCCTTTACCTTCATTGTAACTGCTTAATGGAGCTGCAGTTTAATGCACATTTAGAGTACACCTGAGTAAAAACTCACCAGAAAAAGCAAGTTGATTTATAGCTTGTTATATCCTTATTTAACCCAATAATTTCAGCGCTTACAGTGAACTGAAAACAGTAACTTCTCCACTTAGGTAGCAAATCTCTTGTTAAAAAACTGGGGAAATACCCCGCAGCCCCGTGCCACCTTCCTATGGGATTTTACACAGGCTGGTACCTGAGGCCTTTCTGGAGACTGCCTCCTTGGGCATCCAGGCACAGCCTAATTGTCTGTCTGATTTTTGTGACTATCGGGATGGCTCTTAATATGAACATTATTTATAAAGAGGGATTTTAATAGGCTTTTTATAAAAACAAAAGGCAGTTCTAATTTTTGGTCACTGGATTCTTATGCTTTTTTACAGAAAATATAGAAGTTAAAGAAGTCTGTTCTGCGCAGTCCCTCTCTTTTAAACATATTAATTGAATGGAATACAATTAAAGCAGGCTTGATTAGACTAGGCAACAAAAAAACCCACTTCCTTTTGCTCTAGTAACAACACACTAGGTAAACACAGCTCAGAATGGAGACATTAAAACATCTGCAGAGTTAGTTTATAGCTCCTTGCTTGTAATTTTTTTTTCCCTTTACATTGAGCAAGATGGTAACCCATTTTTTTTTATCTAGAAAATCTTTAATCTATGGTACAAGGCTCAGGAAGACCTGTAACAGAACAAGACAAGTTTACTTAATCTTGACAGCTTTGGGTGTAATCTTACTCTGCTTGTGACAAGTCAGACTTTAAGATTTATAACTCCTTAATCAAATGTCTAGAAGACTCAGAAAATGTTATCGTAGGACTTCCTTTCACATGACTTACTGAGAACTCAATAGACCGATAGATAAGTACTCGCATAAGCTTGGGCCCTGCAATAATTCTGAATTGACTAGCAGTTTTGGAATATGTCTTGTTTATTTTTTACGTGTCCCTTCCAAGATCCTGTTGTACCTCTTACACATAGTTTGGAATGCTGAAACAGCCCAGCAACAACAAAACAACAGCATGAGAATTGCCAGTTGATGATGTCAAGAACTTTGTCGCCCATATCTGAGCATTATTGGAATTTCTTACCATACAAAGTAATATGTGGAGTGTGTGGATGCATATATACAAATGTCCATGCACACATACATTATAGGCCTTTTCAAATATAACAGTCTGTGTTCTCTCACGTTCAGTTCAGCAAAATTAGCTTGAGTCTGTATTAATCATGGTATGTTTTCCCCCTTAATTGAAGTTGCTACCGTTCTTTGTCTGGGTGGCTTTGGTGAGCCATGGCCATCTATGGGCCATAATGTTGGTAATTCATAGTTTGTGTATTTAGTATTGTTGAAGCTGTTGGCAGTGGTGCATAAAGCTCTGACACTGTCCATACCATTTCCCTTCTATCCCTCTGTGGTGGTAATCATGGCAAGATCACCGTTAAAAACTCCATGCAGATTGGCAGTCCTGGAAGTTGACAATCCTGGAAAAGCTCCTCTAGCTTTGTACCTGTACCAACGGTCTTACATAAGGAAAGGAAGAAAGAAATGCTGTACTGAACCTATGTCTCTAAGAGGAGGAAGGGATGCCAGTAGCCGTGTCCAGTGACAAGGTGATAGGAAGAGGTGCATGCAACTCAGTGGCCATAGGAGGGGGGAAGGAGGGGTGTTTGTTGCATTGACATGATGGGGCTGCAGCCCAGCAAAGGGCTTTCTCAAGCTGCTCCCAAGGCCCATGGCTCAGGCCCCATGTTTTGCTGAAGCAATTTGCCTAAATAAGCTGGATGCATCAAAAGTGGGAGATTAGCATCTCTGTAATTTGAAATATTTTCCTCCCTCCTCTCCCCTGAGTACAGTGATCTTTGAGGCTGCCAAGAAGTGCCTATAGTCTTGCCTTTTAAGTCAAAACTATATGAGGACTGTTTTAACTATCTCTAGATGCCCAGTTTGCTGCATCGTGTATAACAGTGCGTACATTGCGTTGCCTTAGTTGTTCCATATGCAGATATTATGCCCATTTCGTAAGTGTCTGTGGAGCTGCTTGAGCACAGACTTTTATTATTGCTTGTTGGAGTCAGAGTTCTGTACTCTCATCTTCCAAAGCCGTGTTTCATCCAGCAAGCCCTTAAAGGCTTGCGAGACCATCACCTTTGCATATTTTGTCTGAAAAGCCTTAGCACATAGCTCCGTGTGCCAAAAGCTGCATACTATGTTTTCCTAAAAATTACGTTCGAGTTGCCAAAAAAATTGGTGGGAACTTGCAATTTCCGAGTTACAAGTTCACATGCCAACTGCGAAAGGAGAAAAGCCGATGTGCGAGGTTTTGCAGAACCCTAAACGTCTCCCTAATCTGTGCTCCCACCGGTGTCTATGTGCAGACAGCCTGAGCAGGCTTTGGGGCTGGCGGCTCCCTTCCAGTGTGTGGGCAGCCCGAGAGGCACAGGCACACAGCAAGGAAAGGGGGGAAAAAGGGAAGAGATGCAAACTCCGACTGGTGAAATCGCTTCATCTGTGTCTTGGTGGATGGGGAATGGGGTTAGCTTGGTCTTTGGAAACAGGTTGGGCAGTGGGAAAGGAGCGGATTGTCGGTGGCGCAGGTGGTAGTTTATGAAGTGTTCTTTCTCTGTTTAGTAAGTCTTGTCGCAGAATTACAGAGTGACTTGGGTTGAAGGGACCTTAAAGATCATCTGGTTCCAGTCCCCTTCCATGGGCAGGGACACCTTCCGTTAGAGCAGGTTACTTCCGAGCCCTGTCCAACCTGACCTTGGACACTGCCAGGGATGGAGCGGCCGCAGCTTCTGCAGGCAACCTATGCCAGGGCCTCACCACCCTCATAGTGCAGAATTTCTTCCTTACACCTAATTTAAATCCCCCTTCTGTCAGTTTAAAGCCATTCCTCCTTGTTGTGTCACTGCATGTCTTTGTAAAAAGTCCCTCTCCGGATTTCTTATTGTCCCCTCTAGGTATTGGAAGTCTTACAAGGTTTCACCTGGAGCCTTCTCTTCTCCAGGCTGAACAAACAGCTACAGGAGACCCCTTTGCTGCTACCCACACTCCCCTCTCTCTGAATTATGTAAAATATCTCCTGCATGTCTTCATTTTACATGCTTAAAATAGTTTAAGGTTTAACTTCTTGATTTGATTTTTTTAAGTCTTTAGCAGTTGCGTGTTTGACATGGTTTTGTTATCCTAGATGTAATGTTATGATCTGGCACACGGAGCATTAATTCCTTTATCAGCTCTATTTCCTTTACAGTTGTTCATTTAATTGAGCTCCTCTGTGTATTTTACAAAACAAGATGCATTCATTACAACTTGCAGACCTCAGATAGTATTGTAACACGCTTCAGAAAAACAGCACTTTTGTAGATAGTTGTGGAAGTTGGGTGTTTGGTTTATTTTTCAGCTGATGGGAGGAAGCAGTAGCAGAGTTCTCGCATGCATAATCAGTAGGAACTTTCCAGAAGCTCTCTATTCTAGCTATTTTCTTTTAAAGCCGTGTTTACTAAGAATTCAGTTGAGGCAGTTGAAATATGTGGCTGCCGTGTACAAGAAAGTACACTGTATGTTTTGTTGCTCTCCTTGTTCTCCTTTGCCGTGTGCAGGCAGTTTTAAGCCAAAAGAAGAGATCATCCAGTCAGTGACTGCGGTATCGTACCATCGAGCTTAGGGTGCAGATTACCCTCTTAGGGAACATTCTGACATGAAATAGTCTTGTCTTGACTGTAAATACAGTGTGTCCTTGTCTTTCACAATCCCTTGGAGCAGGAAGCCACATGTCTTAGCTCTCCAGTGTTCAGGAGCCAGCACATCTGTGTGACCATGCACCTGCATGTGGCTGGAGATGTTCAAACACTGTCTTCAGTGCAGCTTTGGAATATTAAACACACATCACTGGATGGAGGCAGCCTCATGTGCTGCTGGGGACTCAGCGCCAGAAAGGCCATTTCCCAGAGCACAAGAGCAACCTCTACCAGGCTTGGCATTGATGGACCCTTCCAGTCCATCGTCTTTTGGACAGGTTGTGGGGCCCTAGTGCTGTTTATGGTGAGGCTCTCTGTTGCGCTGGCATCATGCATGGAAAAGATACGGGCAGCCACAGAGTGCTCATGATTGCCTGCTGTTGGCCTAGGCAAGCTGGAGAAGCTTGTTCAGTGTCCAGTCATTCCTCTCTGCTGTTGCCTCTCCTTCTCCCAGCCACCTCTGCTGGCATGGCATTGCTCTTCAGCCATGGGTGAATGCAGAAGAGGGATTAAGAGCTTGGCTTCCTGCATCCTGAATCCAAAGTAGGCATATGTGCTTTTTTTGGTGAGTAGAAACAAACCGGTTCTGACAGAGCTTTTTTAGGGAGTTTTCTCAGGCACAGGATGAAATTTTGAGGTGGAAAAAATTCACACTTTTTTTTCCCCTCTATTGGGCCAGTGTGGTGAGGACCAACTGTATTTTTGGGTGCTTGGGATCCATGTGTGTCACTGCTGAGCATGTGGCTGTTGAGGAACATGTGCAGTACGTACGCATTTCCTGCACAGAAATGTGGTGGGATCCTTGCTCTGGACCCAGACTGGAGCTGTTCCTGGGAAAGAAAACATCAAGATAAAACTAGGGAGGAAGGCACCTCTTCTGTCGCACTTATTCTGTTCTGGCTGATGCTAAACCAGTATGTTGGGTACTTCCATAGCATGTGCGTGTTAACTTACGCACCACTGTTCATAGGCACATAGGTTTCTCTTCTGCATTGTGCTGTCCTGGCTGTAATGTGATAGCTGTAGCCCTTGGACAGGGCAGAGCAAGGAGGCTGGATCTGTTTCCACAAAAGCTTAGCTAAGTGCATTTTTCTTATTGTCTTAGGGGCCTGATTCTTGAGGGGGTTGGATGCTCTCAGTTGTGGGTACTCAGCATTTTTGCAAGTCACCCTGCTCAGAACTTGGTGGTTACTTTTGTTTTTTTTTTTTAATGGGAAAAAGCCACCCGATTTTTTTTCCATTTGCTTCTTCATAAACTGAAACCACTAAAGAGCCCTTGCCTAGTTTTCCACACACAGTCACACACTGATGGGAGCATGAGAGGGACTGCAGATCTTAGAAGGCTTGAAGTGTGTGAAAACAAGGAGTCCGAATGAAAATGGGTTTGCAGCTTAGTTGTAGTGGGTGTGCATTTGTTTGCGAAAAGAAATGAAAGTGCTGGAGGCTGAAGTGCTTTCTTTGTCCTTACAATAGTGAGCAGTATAAACTTCCCCAGCCAGTTCTGCCAAGACGTGAGACCTGCAAATCCCTGCAGAGCTTCAGCACTCTCCTCACTGCGACCCTTCCCATCAACTTTGAGCCTTGAGCATCCTTGCACTGCTCTCCAAAAATACCCTATTTTGCATGCTGGACCTCTTGGGCTCCCAGGTGCCTTTATAAAAGGTGTCTTGTTCACATCACAGGCTCACTGCATTTGGGAAGCCAACGTGCCTTTTCCAGTGGTTTTGAGATTCATAAGTTGCCCTCTGGATGGAGGTGCAGCCTTCCACTGTGCCAACATTAAGCCTGTTTCTCCATACCTTCTGCTTGAGGCTCCTCAGCTACCCAGTGCCCCATAGAAACAAGATCCATTTTAAATGCTGTTTGCAACATCTTGGACTTGTTGTGTGAGGATGAGAAATGTTAACATAAATTCTTTAAATAACATCTAGTAGTGTTGAATGCACAGAATTATAAAACATTTTTATCTTCTGAGACTCATTTGCATCTTCACATTAAAAACTGTGGTTTTCTTTTCAGGGAATGGTTGCGAGATCTGATTTGTTTTGAAATCAAAGCTAAATTTGTGTTCTTGCTTACCTCTTTGCCCTTCATTTGACCAATTTTTCTGCTTCTATAAATACAGAATTGTAAACAAGGGCTAATCCTTAGCAACAACCTGGGAAGTTAACATTTCTCTCCAGCTCCTATTATAATTAATTCAGACACTCTGAATATGATGTGATTTATACACAGTATTCCTAAGGCCAGGAGGTACTAATATCTTGTTAGAGAACTGAGGGAAAGAACACGCTTTTGTGTGTGCCATATAGCATAATTGCGCTGCATTTTTTTTCATAAGAAGGTGTTTAAAGATGCTTTTTACTTTACATTTGAAAAATGGAAGGCTTCTGCTTTTGCATTTGGCTCAAATTGTCTTAAATGTGTTTTCCTTCCTGCAGCAGTCAACATTGTCAAAACATTTTGCAAAGTACATTTTAATAATACGGGTTAAGACCGTCATTATATTAATTTAATTCTCGGTGTAGGTAAATTTGTAAGATGCTTCCACTTTGTCATAAAAGTTTTTCACAGTAAACATCATCTGTGCAGAAACATCTATTTCCCTGTGCAGAAAAGAAAGAGATAACACAGCCGACAAAAGGATAAATCCCCTGTGTTAAAATAGTTGCGATAGAGCTCAAGCAGTCTGTCTTTATGGTCCATCCTTTTATTTAATTTTCATCTAATTTTGTTTTGCTCTGTTTATGTTTGTTCAGGGACTATTTTTGTAGTGTTAATCTATGTAAGCCACATGCAGTTGAGAACTGCAACTCCCAAAAGGCTGTGATTAAAACATTATGGATGTGGCAAACCACAAATGCAAAAGTAAGTTTGCATTTAGATTTTCTCCATCAAATATTTTATTCAAGTTTTGTAATACCTTGGTATCGTGGTCAGCATTGCCATAAAAATCCTGTGTTATGTGGAATGATACAATCTGTGAAGCATTTCCCATTATGTAGACACCATGTCTTTAAATTATAGCAATTTCTTAAGATTTTAAAGCAAAATGAGCTCTTAGAAGTGTGATTAATAGCAGGGAATGAGGCTAACACTGGGTCATCAGTGGCACTCCATTACAAAAAAGGTTGGACTAATAAAAGCATCCATCTATTTGACCAGTAAAGCATTTGAATGATATGCTTATAGTTTTTATCATACCGTAGTTACTTTGTACTGAATAAACTGTGATTTTACGTGCTGGAAAAGGAGCGTAGAACAGGCAACAGCGGCTGAGGTGAGAGCAGTTGTCTCAAGTAAGGAAATATCAGGACTTTTATGTGGGGCTTGATGTTTTCAGAAGCCTTCAGGTTGCGGTGTCTACATTTTTGAAGCTGCTGTGAAATATCCAAATCCCCCGTGACCTGTGCCTGCCTGCCCACAGTCATTCGGGGAGGCTGGCCCTCGCTATCCTGCAGGGAGGGGAGAAAGGAGGGTATTGTGTGTAATCATTAATTCAGAGTTAACTCCCCAGCAGCCCCAGACATCAGAAATACTCTGCTGAAGCACAGGAAATGGGGCAGCACTTCTGTTTTCCTGGTGTGCGGCCGCCAACCCCGTCCTCGAGTCGCACCTTTCATCCTGCCCGCTATTATACTGCCAATATATTAAGAAATAGGCGTTTGCCTGAACAATGCTGCATTTGGGGTTTATTTAAATACCTGTCTTACTCAGAGGTTGCACTGATTTCATGGGTTTGAAGCTTTTTGTTATTTTTTTTTTAACTACAACAAAAGGCTAAATATTTTCTGAGGAAGAAAACGGAGGTTCTGGGCCAGCCCTGGGTGCCCAGGGTTGTGTGTGGAAAAAAAAGTACCAAAGATTGTAAAACTGGTGGACGAAATGATGAGGGGGGAGGCTTCTGGCCATTGTGCTGTTTGCACATGAACCAGCAAGAGAGGGGAGAGCAGTGCCAAGGCCAGCTGTGACCTTAGATGTGTCATGTATTCAAATCTGGCATGATTTTACTCAGTGTGTGGTGGTGGTGCTGGTGCTCGTCAGAAGGTAGCGGTGAACCAGGTAAGGGCCACGATGCAGCTGGGAAGGAAGAAGGACCCCTGGTATAGACCACAACTGCAACCTCTACCCCCATCCCAGTAGTACAACGTCTTAAAGGGCTTATTTTATATAGGAGGGAGATGAAGAGATTTCTGGAGGTCACACGCAAGGATTGTGTCAGGGCAGGAATGTAACCCGGAGCCCTGGATTAACCCCTACTGATAGGACCATCCATCTGCTCTCCCTTTACTTTAGATCTTTCCTGAAATCCACGTTCAGGGTAGAGAAGTCACAGAAACCTCCCTGGGGAAACGTTGCGATGGGCAGCTTCTTGAGAGGTGCAGGGATGAGAGATGGGAGAAAGGCTTTCTGGAAGGTGGCAAACCCAAGGGACCTTGGCATGTTGAGCACCTTGAGGACTAGTGTCTCAGCGCCTTGAGGCCAGGAGGTGGACATCAGGTGGGAACAGCTGGGAACCAGAGGTTTCAGTTGTGAGAAGCGCAGAGGAGCTTCTGCTTCCTTTGGGTTAACAAAAATGTGCTGTGGGGGGATCTGCAGAGATTGGAGAATGACGATGGGAGGCAGCAGCAAGAGGGTTGAGGATGGGAGAGAGAAAGGAGAAGAGGGCTGAACCACACCTTGCAGCTTCAGCTTTGTGCATTGAGCTGGCATGGGCATGGATGTGTGTGTCTAGACTGAGACACGTACTTGATCCTGCTGGACATGTAGGAAGCCACCATTTTACTTGTTCTGAGATGAAAATTTTACATCCCACCTCTTGCTGTTGCTGATGTTCTTTAAACACACAGATCTTTTGCATCAGTGGTTTGGCCGGTAAATCTTGTTTTGTAAAACACTTTCAAGTGTTTTCAACTCCTTTCTTTACCCTTTATCAGAACAGATTCACAGCTATGTGTTTTCTCCTGCTGCCTGTTGTCTTGAGGTTGCAGAGCAAGACTGTAAAGGCTTATTTGTTGTTGGTGAATGGGAGGAAAAAACCCCTCGATCCACAGAAGAGTTAACAGGATTTCTCTTGATCTGCTCGTTTATGCAATGAGTAATGCGAGGTTGGTAACAGCAAATTGTTGTTTATAAGCAAACATGGCACTGTGTAAACAAGAAGGCCTGGTCCCCAACTGGTTTGATTTCATGGTGGTCAGCAGCTGATGCATGTAACGTACAACCTTTCTGCTTCTCAAAATGTCAGAAGAATGACTATTTGTTTGTCTTGAGTTCTTCCCAGCTGTTTACTCTGTAATGCATTTGCCTCAACCTTGATTCCCTAAGAGTGGCCCCTTTCTCCTCCCTGCTCTGTTTACATTAGTCCTGCCCCGAGTGTCACCTATGAAATCTGTTGATTATTCCACCTGGTTAATGTTAAATTGCTCTTGCAAGATGATGTGTTTGTTCATAAACACAAATGCTGGGCCCCTTGTTTACTGTACCCATGGCAGCAATCAGTTATTAAACAAATATTGCTTTGTTTGCGGGTGTGAGCAGCAGTTTATCCTGCAAGGTCTGGAAAAAAACCTTTAAATGCTGGGATTTTGATAAAGGAGAAAAAGGGGAGCTTGTCCCTGGAATGTGGCTGAAACTCACTTTGGTTTGCTTTGCTTATCTTTAACTTGGGTGAAGGGGCTAGAAAGATTAGCAAGTTGTTTGGTTTTTCCAAGAGATTTCCTTAGTGTAATGATATCTATCCAGTTGTTTGCTTTTTTCAGAAGGGAGAGAGCACTCCTGCAAGACGACTAGCACAGCGGTAGACGGCTGAAGGCTAGAAAATCCTGCATGGAGCAAACAAGGAGTTAGAAGGTCTAGGACAAAGATATAGGGCTATGAACCAGGTAATCACCCTAAAAGAACAGCCTTGCGTTGTGTGTCAGCGTTTGGTCAGGGGCTGTTTGGTTTCTCTCTTTTCTCATGTTGAATTTTAATTGATGTATGTGCCCTCGATGGAGTTGGAAAAGGCAAAGCTTCCGCTTTTATTTCTGAGGAGATCTGATGAAAATCTATTTTAGAAGCACAGCCGTTTGAATGGAGAGAAAATACCAAATGTAAAAACGTGCTCTGTCGCTCCTCCTCCTGTGAGTGAGGTGACAGAGCTGCTTTTCTGCCTTTTATAACTGGAAAACTGTGTTTACATCTGCTAATTTCTGTATGCTGGCTGTTTGGTTTCTGGGAGTCCTAATTAGAGAGCAGCATCCTCATAGTTCTTGCTTTTGGGTTGTTTTGAAACTGAGCAAGAGAAGCTCACGCTGTCTTTGTTTCTTGAAATGATTGTTTGTTATTGTTTCTGAATGGGGCTTGGATTTCAAATGCCAGGCAGGACCTGTTAGCACTAACAGTAAGTTGTTAGGGCTCCGAGTACAAAGGGAGTAAACCCTCTTAGAGTGACCTTGAGAAAGAAATGTTAACTCTTTTTGTATGAAGGTGATGTCTGTTTCTTTATATGTGAATTAATCTCTTAAAATATCTTGAATATGCATTTCTGAAAAGCTTTTGGAGGATAAAATTAACTATTTGTCCTTTTCAGCCCTTGGAAAAGCAGGCAACAGAATATGCATGAGAACGTGATGTATTGTATTCTCTAGCTTGCACCAGTGGTCAAACTGATTGTTCAGTTTGGGTGTTGGGGCTGGGGGGACACGGAAGGTACCTGAAGTAAGTGGACAAGTGGGTCGTTAATTGACTTGTGTTGCTGTGATGAATCAAACCTTCTCTGCCTTAAAGTAAGTAAAAATAGTGAAGTGAAAATTGTATTGTGCAGAGCTATTAAGAGTTGCACCTGGCTTTGAGGTGGTTTTTGACTTCTGGAGGCTAGTCGAGAGTTTAGAAATGCTTTAATAGAGATACACATGGAGGGTGGGAGTCTTAATTCATCTACAGCCAGCACTTGGGCTTGCAAGGCTTGATACCATCTTATTGTCGCAATGCTGCCTCTGTCTAGCATAAACTAACCGTATTTACTAAATTTAATATTTACTAAATGCAACTTTGGCCATCATTTGGTTGAATAGTTGCCTCTTTTCCTGAGAGACAGACTGCAAGAGTTTATGTTGAAAGCTCAGAGCAGTGTGCATACAAACAAATGAGTCCTGGGCTTTGAGAATAGCTCTGCAGTTTCTGTTCCTGTTCTGCACGAGGCTGCTGCTGTGCCTGGGCTGGGATGAGCAGGTGGGTACATCCTGAGAGACAACAGCTACCAGGTCAGCACCAAGGCAGCTCTGCACTTGAGTCCTTCCTTCTGGAGAGGTTGTTCCTCTAGGGCGGATGGTGCTTGGGTCCACATGGTAGCAGTCGCAGCTGTGCGGTGCGGCCAGCTAAGGTTTCTTGTTTGGTTTGGTTGGGTTTTTTTTTTGCCACTTGCTGTTCCTTTCCATCCTGGTATGGTTGATTTCTGTCAAGCTCATGGCTGAAAGACAGATCTCCCCAAGAGAGAGGAAGGAGCTGCCCTTTCTGCTGATGGTATGTAAATTATTGCATCATATTTGCAAGTTGCTTGGAAGTGGCCTGGCTCTACAGCTCTTACGGAGCTATGACATGAGCTTCATGCTCAATGTGGGGTTTAATAGTTGACAAGCTGAAGGACATAGACTGAGACGGAGCTGGTTTTGCAAAAGGGGTTTGTTTATCCAAGGGGAGATTGGGAGTAACTTCTCTACATATGTGTAAAATGAAGGGAGGATGCAAAAACCTCATTTGTGAAAAAAAAACGAGTTGTCCATCATTTCTGCCTGACACTTCAGGTCTTGCCTAAGGAAAGGAGTGGCACTTGTTATCTGCACAGCTTGGTATGTTTTAGTGCACTAACTTTCCATAGGGACCAGCTCTAGCTCTCTTGAACTGAACATAACGGCAACCTTTTAATGTCTGTTTCAGTTATGGATTTGCTTGTTCTCTGTTCTTACTGTTTGTGGTTGGCAACACCCTCAGCAGAAGGGATTTCCTTAGGGGTAGCTGCAGTGACTGGTTCTCTAAGAAGTTTTTTGTCCATGATTTCACAATAAGTCAGTGTGGCACAAAAGGGATTAGGCTCCTGACTCTCCTTCCCTTCTCACCACAGCTGTCTTAAGTTTCAGCTCCTGCAGAGCATCAGTCAGCTTTTCACTGAGCTGCCTCCAAATGATTTCAGGTTCCTGTTGCCCTATGATAACACGCTGCTGCTGGAAGAAAACCCAGGCAGTGTAAGCCATGCAGGCAAACAGTGAAAGAGATTGTGGTGTGTCCAGTTAAATAAATGAAAAGCTGTGGTATCCTGCATCTGATCTGAAGGAGGTGAAGTTGCTATTCAGGAGACTTGGGGGTGGCAAGTAGACATAAGCCCTGGTAGACGTTCAGGTTGGTGGAAGTTCAGCCCGTCGGTGTCATGACCCACAGGAAGGAGGTAAAGCAACACGTGTCCTTCTCCTGTTGGCCAAGGCAGTGTGCTCAGGCACTCTTGGAAAGCCCTGGCCTGTCATTCAATGACTTCATTTTCGGCTTCATGTTTTCCTTCTCTTTCTTCCTTTTTTACCTCCCTCCCCTCAACATAGCTCTGCTTCACAAAGTTAGCCTCTTCCCCAGTGCTGGGAGGGCAGGGAAGGGAAGCAGCCATGTGTGAGCCAGGTACCAGAGCTGCAGACTGTCTTCTGGGGATGCTCCGAGGGCAGTGTGATTTGTTTCCCTCTCTGGGGAGGGAGGAAAACAGCCCCCTGCAGTGGGCTCCACTTCCACTGACCCCAGGATTGGGATGAGTCCAGCCGAGATGAGAGCTCCAGGGCTATGCTTGTGTCAGGAAGCAGAGGCAAGGATGTGCTCCGCATAGTCCATTCCTCTGGACCCTTTATTTCCTGAGCAGTAAATGAAATTTCAGATTTTAGATACGTCTAGACATATACAGTGCACGATAAAGTTGATAATACATTAATCATTTTTAACAACAGGTAATATGCATAATTTATGGTGTTACAGTGCTATCTTTTTTGATATTTATGATGGATAATGCTCAGTTTTTGCCCTCATATTACTGCTTTAAATTATACCACAAGAAAATTAATGAGAAAGTAGATTTATGGGTTTCATTTGTTTGTCAATTCGGAAATTAATTGGGTGTTAATTTTAGCCGTCCTTCATCAGACCAGGTCTTTAGTATGTGTGCATTACTTTGCATTCATTGAAGCCTACCTCCCATTTACTGTGGGTCACTAGCTTTGCATACATTAAAATAGCCCTCAGGCTCATTCTCTTGATTACTTTTTGAACTGCCATGCATTAGAAAATTTACGCCTTTCTGTTATAATTATGAAAATTCACTATTGGAAGATGGTGCTTGCATAACAGCAAGTACACAGTCTTGCTCAGCTATGTAAAATCATATAGCAAATCCCAATACATTTTTGTTCTAATCCTAGAAAATAGCACTCTCGACAATCTTTGTTGTGTGAGTTTCATCCTTTGAAATTTCAAGGATCCATTTTAATGCACTGAATTACCTCTTTAAGCTGAGGAAATATCAAAGGATTTCACCTCGTCGCTGTCCCTTTGTTTCCTCTTTCCACACACATCCAGTGTATGTTCCTCCCTTGCCTTGCTCCAGGTTTGCCTCTCCTCCTCCAAACACCACTGTCAGACGTGACTCAGCATCGCCTTTCAGGACAGTGGAGTATTCCTTCCGATTTTGGCTGATTCTTAAAGATGATCCTTAATTGTGCTTTGAAACCCCTTCTCCTTTCTCCTACTCCTGCCCAGTTCAGCAGCCACCAGTAGTGTGTAGGCGAATGGCCTTCAAAGGGCTAAGCATGAAGTTTTACCCCAAAAGTACCCTAATGTACTGACAGTTGATCTATAGTTAGTTAGTACGTAATTATACCAAAATACATGCTGTCAGCAGGATAAATGACGGCTACTGAAAACTCTAAAAGCATGACGGGTGTTCACCCATCTGCAATGACGAGAGTGGAGGGGTTTGTAAGTTGAGAAAGGCTGGTGAGTTCAGCATGATCTGATTTAGTTAAATCATGCCATATGTTGGGATGGCTCTTTCTAATAGTTGTGCTAACCACAGACACAGGCAAAGAGAAGTCATCTGGTCCACCTGGCTAGTTTGGATTCCCCTCCCCGGTGTTATTTCTGTACTTAGCGTGGTGGCAGCCCTCAAGCTGCTCATGTGAAGCTTGCTGATTCACAGTTAATTGTGACATGGTGTAATTTAGTAAATGAGCAGCTGAACATCTGTATGCCTTCCCTCACGGTAGATCAAAGCCTCACCTTACTCAAGGCTTTTAATTTCCACTAGTGAATCCTGTTTTCTTGTACTGAACTCATGGATGGCGGGATGTTGCTGCTGGCCACCTCACCGACCTAGGGATGGGGGTCAGCTGGAGGAGGTGAATGTTTCAGCAGCATCTGGGGACCATCAAAACATGTTCCTGGAAAAATTCACAAGTGGGGGTGGGATGTGGAGCCCGAGGAGCTTTCCCTGGCAGGGCACTTGCTCCAGAGATACCAGGGCTAAAAGACACTACATGTGAGTCAGGCAGCTGTCTCCTGGGAAAGTCATCGTGGTCCCTGGTGCTGATAACGGGAGCGCTAGGAGTACCAGGCTGCTTTTGTACCTGTGCCGAGGGTAAGAAGCAGCTTTTCTTGTGGTTTGAGTATTGCCCGGCTCTGGAGCATGTTCAGTTTTCAAGAGGCTAAATCCTCTGTGCACCATTGTGCTGTTGTGAAATGCTTCCAAACGTTATTTGTTTGGGGATTTTTTTAATATATAATTATACTGAGAAGTGCTCTAAAGTTCTGAGCTTGCTTTGGGGAACTGCTTGCAACAAATAGGTGAAATGTTTACTTACAAACTGTGCACGTGTGGATAGTATGCCTATGTGAGAATGTAAGACTGGTTCTTGTGATTTGATCACTTAAAACTGATTTTACCATTAACTCATGTACCTATAGAAGCAGTAGTATGTTTTAGAAGTCTGTGTTGTGTTTAATTTACATGTCCTTTCATGGCTGGGCCAGGTTCTTTAAGGGCATTTATTCTACTTCATATAAATAATTGATCAGCCAAGTTAATTTACTTCTGCCTGACTTGGTCAACCTTAATTAACTGCCCTGGAATAAAGACTGAACTTGTTAGCTTAAAATCTTTAACAGATTTCACAAAGAAGGTTTGTTTTATGACATTCTTGTTCTAGCACTGATCCCACGGGAGAGAAATGTTGAATGATCTTTATGTGCGTCTATATTTGTAAACACCTCCAAGTACTAATAGCCAAAATAAAATCATCAGCCTTGGAAGTAACTTTGAAACACACAGGCTGCATTCTGAATCTGTAGTCCAGGTTGAGTCTGGAAGCGTGTTAAAACAGACATTTTCAGGCCCAGAAGACCCTGGGGATAGTTTTTTAAAGGTGATGAGATGCTTAAAGATGTAGATTGGTGCTTATTCAGGAGTCTTAAAAATATCTTGCCAGATGCCTTTGTGAATGGTGAGGCATCTAAATACATCCGAGTATTAGTCCCTTGTTCTTTCACAGACTTTTAGTGGGCCCGTATTCTAACGGGTGCTTCAGCCAGTAAATCCTCCCTCATGCTGACATTAAACAATGCTGCTTAGTCTTTAGAAACTGTACTAGTAAAGGAATTGCAGAAATTGCACACTTTGGCATCCACCTCCTGCCTCCTGATCTCCATGCTTAACCTTGCTCATCTAAATAGTCCAGTGGAGCCGAGGGATGTGTTCTGCAGCGTCTTGGCTTGGTGATGATATGGACTTCTTTTGTTTTTAATGGATTAGCACAGAACCTGTTAAAAATTAGGATTCCTTCAAGTTCTATCTGTCTTAAAAGCACTGACACTGGAGTCCTCAGATCATTTTGATTCAGCCAAAGTTCACATTTGTCCTGTGTATTTTCAGTTTTGGCCATGACCGCTGTCCCCTGATTCTGTCCAAGTCATCTGGAAGGTGATGAGCTGTTGTCCTCCTGTTGACAGAGTGCCTTGCTTTGATTCCACTCCACTGAGTTTTTATTCCATTACTTTGAACATAACATATTCACCAAGGAGATGGATCGAACTGTACAGCTTTGGCTTTATATTTGACTATGCATCAAAGCTGGAACAGGTTTTGAGCCGGTTAAGATGGGAATCCTGAGAAATGGATCACCAATGTGAGATTTTTAATCCAAGCTGACATTAAGTCATAAAAGAACAACTCTTTTACTATGAAATCTCCTTGATTTCAAGAGAAAAATTTGGAAGTTGCTCATACGGCAGCTTAGCTTTGGTCCCGTCCTGGGAAAAACATTTGGTGTCACCCCTAATAATCTTAAGTCATTCTGTATCCCTCCTAACGTGAAATATCACAGACTTCTTTGTTAAAAAGATACTTACACTGGTAAGAGCCCACCTATTCTAAGCTGTAAAAAATACATTTCCCTTTGCGGAATTGATAGCAGAGTGATTCTGCTTTGTTCTACAAAGCAGCAATGGACGTGCTTTTTTGCCATTAAATTTCTTAAGTCAGAACGTGGTCGCTTGCATGTCATAGAAGCGCTTGTGGGGTACTGTATTTCCTATAACAAATCATTATGCATAACAGCTTCTTCAGCACTCTTGGTTATTTGGGGTTGTATTCAGACCAGAATCACAGATTGTGATACTAGACCTGAAGCTTCAGTTCCGTTCCCACAGAACCCAATCACGTTGCATAAAGCCAACCTTTGCTTTTTTCTTTCACAATTTTGAATGACAGACTTCACTAATGGGTTTCTGTAAGGCCTGCTCCTCTGTGCTGTGGAGAGACAATTATCTCAGCCATCCTCTGTGTACCATCACCTCAGCTCATTTAGGTGCGCTCAAAAAGACAAATAATAATCATTCTTGCAGAAAGCTCTCGCAGGTTGATTTTCATGACATGACGCTTAATGATCAAACCAAACTGTGATTATTTATGTCAACTCGCATTTGACTGCAGTGGAGAAATAAACACTTTTATCTTTTCTCCCTTGAAAATCCTGTTTTCTGTTGGAGGTATTTTAGCAAAGTGGATTTGGTTTGTATTGTTGTCCAGTTGGAGTTACATTGAAGTTGACTGCCTCTGAATGGATGTTTTTAAAACAAAATTTACTCCCGCTTTTAAAATCACTTTTTCAAAAGTCCAGACATAATGATTTTCTTCTTTTTTTGCTCTTTTTACATTCCTTTTGCAAACTCCATTTCCAGCTTCATTTCCTTGATGGCTGCTGCCAGTATACCATGTGGGGTGGCAGAGCCAGTGGAGGGGCTGGGACAGCTCAAGAGATACCTGTCTGGGTTGCACTTGCTATGGTATTGTTACCTTTCCTACCATTTACTATTATTTTTCCTTTACTTTGAAAGGTAAAATAGAGCATGAAGTTTGTAATGGAAAAAGTTCTCCAGAACTGTGTTCTTTTTGTGACCAAATACTATAAATAATCCATCTTTTCCTCAGTCCTATAGGTTGGAAAAATAGTAGCAATTTCTACTATTGTTTCTTTCCAGGAGCATTTTGCAATCCTAGAGACAGTAAATAATTTCTGGGCCACTTTGGTGGTGAATTATTTCCTGTGTCCTGCAGATATTTTGCTCGGAAGGGCAACCCAAAGAATTGTGATCAGGCAGCGATATGTCTCCTCCTCGGTGGTGCACATTCTTCTTGCCTTTGTCAGGGGCATCTCAGAGCTTCTGTTGGTGCTTCCTCTGACCCTCTTTAGTAGTTTATCCAGGTGTTGGAGAATGAAATGTACTTCTTTACTTTTGCGGCACATTGATTTTAGCATCTCTTTCCACTGCAGTGTCTGCAGGAGCGCCTTCCGCCAGTTCTTTAGTATGTCCTTCCTCCATCAGGTGTGGTCTGTGTGGTGGTGATGGGCCAGCCATCATTTGCAGTCATTCATCACAACAAAGACATGAGTCTCTGGCTTTAACCTGCTAACCCAGTCTTTCATGGTGTTCATCCTTGTACAGATCCTCTTCAGAGGTAAACTAATGCAGTGCTACATTTTCTCCAACTGAGGCTCGGCCTCAAATTTTGATGGAAGCAGAACAGAATTGCATCCATTATTTCTTGTGGATTTATCTCTGGTTTAAAAAGGCATGTCCTCCTTAGTAGTGTATAAAAATTGCGTGGTATACCTTTGCCTAACTTGTGAGATGTCTGGAGAATCTCACTGCTATCCCTTCCGAAACAACCTGTGCCATGCAGTTGCTGTCCGTTGTGTAATCCAGCCTTGCTTGTTAGATATAAACACTTCTTTAGACGTTGTCATGCTTATAGGCTTTCCTTATAGTACCAAAAATGAAAAACACCATGCTCAGCCTGTGTCAGAGCAAGATCTTGTTAAAACCCAAAGGCATTTGCTAGTGGCATTGGGAAAGCTGTAGGTTTATTTAGATCTCTAGAGCTTTTACAAGGGAGCTGACAGAAGCTTTATAATGAGCCCCCAAGCCCTTTTGTCCCCTTGCATAATTCGAAGATTGCACAAAACAGATTGAAAGAAGTTTCCATAGACCAGCTGAAATTTATTTAAATGTAATCAGAACATTTGAGTCTGTCCTAGCACCATCCCTGTGCTTGGGCAGCCATCAGTGTGAATAGGTCCTGTCACGACTGGAGCAAGGTCTGGTTAATGAGTGGTTCCCCAGCTTGGATGGGAATCTGTGAGGAGTGCTAGTGCTGGAGCGGGGTAGTGGCACAGCCCTTGTTACTCAGCTGCTTCTCAGTTTGATTATCAACCATATGGATCATCATTATGAAAGTCTGAGGCTACCAAATGAATGAGAGGTCTGGTGCTGGTGTTTGGGCTGGAGCGTACCTCTGCGTTGTAGAGTGTGCTGCTGAATGTCACCTCAGGCCAGCAGATGCTGGGTAACTGGTGCTGGAAGCAGGAACTGCTGTCTCTAGCTGGTACCTGTGGTAACAGGGGCTCAGAAATACTCATGTGTAGAGTTCCCAGGAAGAGGGGTTTTCCTGTGGTTCCCTATTGAAATGCGCTGCTTTCTCTCGCCTTTTCTTTTCTGTGTTGTAAGTGAAGGGATTTTTCCTCTCTCTTTTGATTCAACATAGTTACTGAATTTGAACAGCTTCTTCCTTAAACACAAAGCACCTTACTTTGCAGGTGAACTATCTGCACATAGGCATTTGGCTCACATGTGCACGTGGTGAGTTAGTATGGAGTAGGCAGTGGGCTTGGGGCATGCAGCTTGGCTTTCCATGCCCCGTTTTCTGCCAGGTAAGGGTAAGAGAAGGAGCACAAAGGGAGGGAAGGATGGACTGGTGGAAACAGAGCAGGTTAATAACATACAAGTCCTGGAACTTGGAGCTTTACAGGTTGAAATACCTATAAAACAACTCATGAAAAGATCTCAAAGGTATCAGTTTGCAACTGAAAACTAGCTTATGTGCTTTGTTTGGGGGGTCTTGTGCATAAATGCTGACAGTTAGTTTCTAAAGACGTGAATCCCAGGAGCTCTGGGAGTTCCTTATCCTTGCTGTGCGGCCTGGGGCCCACTGATGCAGTGGATGAATGCATTGTTGCGAAGTGCTCAGAAATAGACCTCCACCAAGAGTGAGAGGGCTGGCTGGCAGTAGCTGTGGTTACTGAGCTGATGTTTAGCCAAGTAACATCAGAGGATCTTTGCTGTAATGCTGTAGTGTATCCAAAGCCAGACCAAATCCATAGCCAAGAAATTTGACAGAAAGACTAATTCCATGAGCAGTTGAAGCGGTTTGCCTCAAATGAAACCTCGTGGTGTCCGGCGCATCCCAGACTAGCTCTGAATTACTTTAGAGGAGTAAAAGGTGCTAACTTGGCAATATTGTGGTGTGAATGGGAACTGAAATGCAAATGCTTTCCTTCGCCTGCCTGCCCCTACATAGTGTGTATCAAGTTTGTGATATTGTCCATCATATGTTGCACACTGACTCCGTCCATTTCAAAGGAAAGCATCCAGATGTAACTAGAGAAATTTAATTATGGATTCTGTGTGTTGGTTCAAAAAATATTTCTTTTTCTCTTAAGGGAAAAAAGATGTTGAGCAAATACCGCTATATTTAGAACAGAACTAACTTACTAAAATTATAGCTGCACCAACAGATAAATAAACATAAACTAGTAGCATGAACCATTAATGAAAGATAAATCGCATGAAGGGAAATGACAAATGTTTACAGTTTTGGCAGGATTTAAACCAGGGCATGTCTCCTTATATACAGCAACTGTTTTAACAGCTGCTTTTTTTTTTTCTCCCTCCCTCCCCTCCCTTAAATTATTTCAGGTTTTTTGAGTCATGATGCAAGAATCTGGGACTGAGACAAAAAGTAACGGTTCAGCCATTCAGAATGGAGCGAGCGGTGGCAACCATTTACTAGAGTGCAGCCTGCGGGAAGTGAGATCAAACGGCGAGACACCTTCAGTTGAAATTGGGGCTGCAGATTTAGCACATCTTCAGCAACAGCAGGTACTGTAAGACATATTACAAGTTTCCTACTCGCAGAAAAAGCATGAAGCGTTTAATCCCCCCCTTCCCAAACCCTTTGTATTTGCCAGGCACAGGATGCTTTCAGGACTTGCCGATGACATTCTGTACATTTTTGTCTGTAGGGGATTGCGGTCATTAATGTAAAGGGAAATGTTGGACTTTTCTTCCGGGGCTCCTTTTTAATAATCCTCTGGAAATACCCAAAGATCAGGGATGGCTTCCATTGTCTGAATGTGTTTTGTCTGGTGGCAGTGATGGGGTGAACCGCTGTATACAAATAACTGGTTTCCAAAAGATGTCGCTGGGTGGAACATACACTAACATTAAGTTTTGTTTTTGCAACAAATTTTAATATAACCTAGCAACCCTATCAACAGAATGTTTTCTGTTAGTAAGAAAGGCTGCAGAAGGAGGTATCTGCTGCACAAAACGTCAGGGCAAATAAATAAATACATCCTGTGTCACTGCTCCTCCATTCAGAAGAATCGGAACCCAGTTGTGCCTTTTGCCTCTGTATTTTAATTAGTGCATTTTCTTTGAAGTGACCACCTTCACCAGTGTAAATTACCCACATAATACGTTTTGTCTATTTCTTCTCCCTGATTGAATTTTGAAACCCTCCGAGGAAATTTTACACCAAAGTGCTGGGCATGTATCATGAACGTGTTTGGGAACAAAGGCTGCAGTAGAGCCATGGTGGATGCACTTACGCCTAACCCTCACTTTCTGTAATGCAATAAGCATTCTTAAAACCTTCTAAATAAGCGATTGGCAGCTGGTTAAGACTCCCCTAAGTGTGCAGTGATCTTTTTAGCAGGTTGTTGTGGGGAAGGAAAGCTTGCACTCATAAGCAAAGCGAACCCAAGGCTTGCGGAGGAACAGGGGACCCCGTTTGCCAACCTAAGACAGAAAGCTGCCATAATTGAACAAGTCAGAAAAAGGGATGATGCTAAATGCATAGACTTTAGTTGTTTCAGTCATTTTCATCCTACAGGTTTTTACTTGAAGTGAGAATACCATCAGTGAGAAAATCACAGCCATGCTGAATTCATTACTGCAGTAGTCACACAAAACCACGGATAAAATTTCAATAACTGCAGGCCACAGTTGAGTAAACAGTTGCACTGAAACTTAATTCCTGTTGACTTTTCCCTCATTCTTTGCCAGGGGCACATTCTGATTCGTAGTGCAAAGACAACAGGGGTTACAGCTTTGATTAATATAGGACAGTAGAAGAGGAGTGGAACACTAAAATATGTTCAATGCAAAGGTCTTGTCTTAAAAAGGCTTCGTATCAAAATGAATTAATTACTTTTCGTTTTCCATAGGAATGCTATGGAATTTTCCAGTGCTGCTTTTTGCAGACAGAAGCAGAGGGGGGACACACAAACATGTGCACAGCATAGACCAGGACTGCTCAGACCTCTGCTCCTCCACTCCTACTACTAGTTACTAACCTTGCCTGCGAGCGCCCTGTGCCAAGGCTTCTCTGTAGCCATCCGGAGAGCTCACACTGCCTTAGATAACATCCTAATCTCGCGTGTAATGGGTTGTGTCATTCAACAGACGCCCATTGGGTCAATTAAGGAGTGGCACCCATTCATTCCTAGGCCGGTCCTCCCCCAAAGGGTGCCCAGCAGAAGCACAAGTGCTGCTGGCCCCTGTGGAGCTGGGTGCGGGGCTGGGAGGCAGGATTGCAGCATTGCTTTCACACAGCTCAGATTTTAGCTTCTAGTTTATTTATCCTCCGCCAGTACAATAAACATGGTTGGGGAGCTTGCTTTTCTCCAAGTTCTTAAAAGACCTTTATGTTCTGCGTTTGAATTCTGCTGTTAATTGGTTTTGATGACTAACTTCTCCACGGAGTTTATCTTTTAAAAAGGGAGTTGGTCACAAAGTTTGAAGCAGTAATTTAAAACAACAGCAACACAAAAGAGATTTTGGTAACAACAAAAGGGTAATCAGAGCTAGCATAAAAATATCAATCTTTGTGTTTGGAAAATACTTTAAATGCTGAAAAAAAGAAACCCCCGTTGTTTTCAGACAGCTAATGCAAGCGTTTACAGATACACATCCAACACGGAGCATAATGTTTAGATGTTTCTTCGTATACAACATATGCTCTCAGGTCACTTAACAGAATGCATTCTACAAAACGCTTCTTCAATACAAATGAATGAGTTCTGAATTAAACAGCTATTTCGTGAGAGCATTTCATTCAGATCTTTTCATTTTGCCACCTGGCACTTGTTTTGTCTGAAAAATAAGAAAGCAGTGGTGGGTAGTTTGAGCTTTGCTGTAGGGGTTAGTTGTGTATTCTTGTGATGAGCATGGCTGAGCGGTAAAACCTGGACATGCAATTGCAGCTGTAAAGCATCTGTGCTGAATTCTGGTTCGCCTTTTTTGTCACGTTTATGCATTTATAAGGGCTAATAGCTTTGTTAGTGTGAGTGAGGAAAACAGGACTGCTTCAGGTTTCCTAGGAAGTTTTAATGGGTTTACAAACTTGTAAATATTTTACCATGGAAAACTATGGAGCACCACAGATGTGTTTGAAGGGACAGTATACGGTGTGAGCGCACTTGCAGTAAGTGCAAGGAGGACTTGTAGGACAAGTTTTATGTTTTCCATGTCATCTTAGGGTTATTCTGCCATGCAAAGAGACAGAGAGTGATGTGATGCTAAATTATTTTAGCATTAGCAATCTTGTAAAATGTACTGTTAAGCTGGGAGTAGCAAATGTGGGGATGAATTCTTCTATGCATAATAAAACCAAATGGCTCCAGCTGATGTTTGTATTTGTAATTGTGATGTACGAAAGCCAAAGCAGTACAAGTGACTCTTCAGGGACAGTGCATCTGTGGAAGAGTTAGATAAAAATGAGGTACACATAGAAGAAATCGCTTCCGGAGTCGGACTGAAAGGGATGGAAAACCCTTTCCCACAGTTCTTTGGCACCTACTGAAGGTGAGAGCGGTTGCTTTTCCACTGCTGCTGACTCTGTAGGTGCCGCTGGTTGGCATCTCGTGGGAATGACTGTCAGGATGAGGTGGAATGGGCAGGGTTTTGGTGACGTGCTTGTAAAACCTGGAGTAATCATGAAGGTTACC
Source organism: Forpus xanthops (assembly GCA_032466535.1). Taxonomy (NCBI): domain Eukaryota; kingdom Metazoa; phylum Chordata; class Aves; order Psittaciformes; family Psittacidae; genus Forpus; species Forpus xanthops. The sequence continues at coordinate 36,017 of JASSUY010008471.1, forward strand.
TGAGTCACTGCATTTCCTAAAGAGATCAGAAGTGCTCATTTGCCATGGGGTCAGACAGCAGAGTGCAGGAGCTTGACCCCAAGGTGCCCACGGAGGCAGAACTAAGGGACAGGGAATGGGGTACCAGGCAGAGTCTGGCATCATCTGTGTCTCTAAGGTGTCGCAGAAAACATCTAGGAGGTGCAGAATGGGTGTTGGAGTGACCCACAAGCTGAAAGTCAGGCTGGGCAAGAGAAGCTCGGACAGAAAGTACATAATGATGGGGTGACTCCTGTCTACCAAGGAGTAATAAATAAAGACTCATGGGGACAAACTGCCTATTAATGTACATGATCACAGCTTTAGTTGCTTCAGTGGTTTCTGATCTCTACTCAAATAGAAGGTTTGATGCTGCAGTCCTAGTCAGCTCCCTTTTTTTTTTTTCTTCCCAGCTCATAAAATAAATATTATTTATTGTGGTTTATTTTTATCCTCAGGACTATTCATTAAAGTGTTCTTGACGTTATTAGCAGAGAAACAAGAATGTGAACTGAACAAAGAGAATGAACACAAAGTTGAATTCCGATACAGAGCAGCAAGACACCAAACGCTGTGTTGTGTGGTGGCAGAAATACAAACCTCTCCACATCAATAGCAAGATCCACTTTGATACTGTAACTTCAAGTACTGCCCCACGAGTATAAAACTCTGAATCTTTTGTCTAATCCTGAATGCTTTTGAACTTTTAGGAGGTATGACTTTAATAGTAATTTGTTGACAGATTAGCTGCGGAGATTGCAAAGAGTTCATTTTGCAGAACTGGCAGGCTCGTATCAGTGTTCTCTTAGCAAAAAAACCCACATAGCTGTTTTGCAATTGCTTGCATTTATTGACAACCTGCGCTGAGCAGGCAGAATCGGAATGTTTGTATAATGTAAACCTATAGCTTGTCTGATGGACTGTAGTGTACTTTTAGGTAGTGCCTAGATTGCTTGATAAAAAGGGTTACAAGGTGACTGTTTATGACGAACTGGAATAGCAATACAAATGCAACTGGTACATGGAGAAACAAGGAGGAAGTTTATATAAAGAATTGTAGGGCAGTTTATCTTCTTCCTTTTGCCTTTGAGCTGAACTATACTGTAATTATGAAATGTCACTTCAAGCTTTCTGGAGAATGTAGATAAATTCTGGTTTGGCCATGTGTGCACAGAGTGAGAAGGGGTTTTGCCTTAAAAAAAAAAAGATGGCATAATATATATTTCATTACATTCTGGTTTGTACTTTTTACACTTTGGTTCCACGGAATGCATACAAATGAATAATGCAGTTTTGTTCATGGGTAGGAGAAAAAAAAGAATGCCTAGATAGACATGAGAAATTAGAATTAGGTTTTGGTGTCTGTGCCCAAGTCAGTGATTTCTTCACAGTCGGCCTCACTGACTGCAGTTGGGGTGTTTGTGGTATCCATGTGAAGATGCATAGTTGGGCCCTTTGGCAGTAGTTGTGAGAATTGTTGAGATGTGAAGTGTTAGACTGAGGGAAGTGAACTCCAGAGGGAATAGGTGGTTTCTTCACATTTTGGTTATGTCCAAACATGAGGAAAATGTACAAGAAACGGGGGATTTGTTGTGTCATTGGGAAGCTGCTTTAGTTGGACAGATCAAAAGGAGGTTTGACTTGAAAGAATTCTGAATATATCCCAGTGTAAATTAAAGAAATGCTTTCTTTTTGGGCTTTTTTGTTAATAGTTTGGTGGATTTCATCTTATTTCGAAAACCCATGAGCAGAGGTTGCAAACTGCATCAGGAGTTTTATGGTTTCATTGATCATGATGTGGGCTTATCTCTTTAGAACAAAACTGCTAAATTAGAGCCAAGATAAAGTCTTTGTTTCGTATTGACATAACTGGGTTAGACCAAATTTGTTTGTTAGACTTTGAGGGAGCGTCAGCATTGAGTCATTTTGTCCGAAGAGACACAAAGCCTAATTATTAAACTGCTGTTGCTATTGAAAGAGCTGTTTAGAAGTATAGATTAAACTCCATGCAGGCACACTGATAATTGATTACACCATGGTGCATTTGTAGAGCTGGGGCTGTTTCATCAGAGAAGGTGAAAAAACAACTTTATGCTCCTGGTAACTGTGTGTTTTTATCATTCTGACTTTTCCCCCAAGTTCTCTCATCTCCCAGCATTGAACGGAAGGTGACATGATGTCTTTTGAGTCATTCAAATCTAATAACTTTTAATCTGAAGGTTAAGTAGTGAGATATAAACTAAGAGATGATAATATCAATTTTATGTTCACTGAAGGGCACAATATACCTCTTTCTAGTAGAGGGAAAATTGTGCGTAAATGTCTTTCGCTTTTCAATGGAAAAGCTGTGGCTCTGAGAGCTTGGGAATGAAGCAGTGCTGGAAAAATTAAATAAGTTTTAACAAAGGCTGGCTACCTTGCCTGGATTTTTGAATCAATGATTTTTTTCCTTTAATAATTCAATTTTTAGATCTCTTGTCAATGAACCATGCTGAGAACATTCACACCGCATTCTCTATCCTCACTATTAGTAATGCCTTGGTTATAACTACTTATTGACATCAACAAGCCTTAAATTTTCTCTAACTGTTGAAGGGTAAGGGGAAACTACCACTTTATTGCACTTGCTAAGATTATTGTTTTTACTTTGCCCTGCTTTTGTTTTATTTTGCTTCTAAGGCCTTTGATAAAAAACGTCATAAACCCAAGTCCTCAAAGCACCTTGACATTGGCACCTAAAGCTCTGCAGTTGTGCGTGCAGGTACAAGCATGTACATGCAGAAGGTGGTCATTAGACATGTAATCACCTGGGTTATGTGCACATCCAAATCCTGAAGTGCTCTTCAGGCTATGGATGTCTATTTCTGTATTTATTTATTTATTTATTTATTTTACAATAGCTGCTTTTGCTTCTCTTGGTAAATTAAGATCATGCAGTAATGGTTTAGGTTTCTGTGGGCTCTTTGAAGAGACGCAGCTCCTGAAATAGGTCTGCTGGTTTGTTTTCTCTCCTTGCATCTGATGTGAAAATTCAGCAATGGTATGTTTGTTCCCAGCTGTTTTCATAGGTGTGCGCTCTCCCCCCGTATTTGCTTATGCTTACTCATAAGCAATAAAGTTATGCATTAAAGAGTGCTGTTTAGGGAAAGTCTGCAAAAGGAATGCTTTAAAGCTGTTATCCAGCATGTGCATTCACTGTGAAAGAAGCTCAATAAGCATCAGACAGAAATTAGAAGTGTATTTCAGATGATTGACATTATTCAGATTGCCTGTTCCTCCTTCTCTAATCTCATACTTTAAGGGTTATCTAATGAGTGGTGCAACCAGACCCGGGATAGAGGAAACTTAAAACGGTGGCATGCCTGGGAGGGTGTGAAGCAGCTTTTAATTCACATGAAACTGTTCCTCACTGTGGCTTTTAACACTGAGAGATGCTTAAGCATGTGCCTAAATGTAAGTGTAGGACTAGTCTTATAAAGGTCTCTGGTATGTCTCGTGTCTGTAAAATGAAGAATGTACTTAAGTACCTTGCTGAATTACGGCTTAAGTAATTTCATGCTAATAAGAAGTTGCCTGGATTGCTGATATTTTAGAAGCCGTCTAACTTCATTTGGAGACATGCTGCATGTCGGGAGGTTGTTTGGCAGGGCCTTAGGAGCAGCAGTGGAATTGCAGTGGTTTTCAGTAACATAGCCATTGATTTCAGTGGAGTTTTGACTTAAATACATTTAAATGAGAGCAGAATCAAATGCCACTGTTTCCTGTGTTATGTTCTTTCTGCAGAGCTTCGTTGGGTATCACGGCAAGTGAGAAGAGTATCAACAGTACTGTTGTAATTTATAACAGTAATGTTGTAAATATGGATTGGGATAGGAAGGAGAAATGCAAAAGTCATGAATCCTCTTCATGAGTTTATTTAACTGTATAGCACCCCATTAATTAAAAAAAAATTAACAGAAGGTATTTTTTGGAGGCTCAGTGTAAACAGTGACATTATATAATGACAGTTTTGTAGGATGAGTGTTGCTTGTTTTGTTGCTGTATTCTGTGTTTTGTTAGCTCTACTCCTTACGTTTTCAAAACAGAAACTGTATTTGCAACCTGTTTTAAATAGTGCAGATACCCCTCTTTTTCCCCCCTATAAAAGCTATATATTGTTTATGTGGAGTGTCTGTATAGTCATTGTCATGTCTCAGACATTTCTGAAGCCTGGGGCAAGTGCCAGCTTTATTACAAGTTGGGATTTCAATTTATTTTTAATGATATTTCTTCTTTTAAGGGCTTTTCTTTTTTTCTTTTTTTCCCTTTTTCCCCCCTTTTTGTTCCCCTTTTTTTTTTCCCAGGCTACTGCAAGTAAGGCTGATAAAGTGAAGGCTGGAGAGAGTTAGGCTGTTTAATCTATCCAGTAATGTGTTGCAAAACTCATCAGTGCAGTTTGCCCCTTCGCCCGCACCCCTCGCAAAAGTGCATGTTCCCAGGCAAGCCAAGGAGAAGGATACAAGAAATGGATGTAATTCCTTGTGTTCTGGGTGCTGACTTAATCCGGATTCTCATTGAATGACTGTAAGGATTGAGGTCTGGGATTGCTATGGACAGAACCATTGTGGGGCATGAGGGCACACAGGAGGTAGCTACATGCCTGGAGATGGGTTGGTTTTGCTTGATAGACCATTACATTTCTGCTTTTGGGTGACCTCTTTTGACCAAGCTTCAAGGCCAGACTAGTTCTTATACGCATGCTTAGGGCCTTCTTACCTTATTAAATCACTGTTGAGGGTCACAACACAAATGTTTCAGATTTGGAGATGCAGAGCAAGGTCACAATTCGCCTTCAGAATCTGAAGTAATAGGGATTTTCTTTCTGATAAAACCTCTGGGGCTGATACTTAAGAAACACAACTTTTAACTGGCATTACGCAATTTGCTATGGGGTGCTTAGCCAAATATTTGTGTATGGGTCTTTTTGCAGTTTCTTTCTATTTTTTTTTAAGACTTGCCAAAGTTCAGGTGGAATTTCAGGCTTTAACAAACTCTACCTGGAAATTAAGTGCAGGAAAGGAGGAGGGGAAGGGGGAAATCCTGTCTATTTGGATTAGAGTGATCACAAGCTAAAGGAATGTGGTTGCTGTTGACGTGCTCAAATTGAGTTTTCCTTAAATTTTCCTTGTTATTATCACTGATACCAAAAAGCCTTTGCCAGGAAAGAACTGCAACAGTAGTGAAATGTTGTAAGGCCACTGACTGTCTGACACTCATGCTTTTCTCTCTTTTTTCCAGTAATCAATGAGATACGTGCTAAAATAGGGGTAGGGTCCCTCTCTGTTCACAAGGGCTGTGTAGGCAGAGGGTGGATCTTCCTTAGTACTTTCTGGTATCCTTAGCAGCAGACCCACAGCTTTGGGGATTTTGACTGCTCTACCATATGAAGCTAGGACATGTGTGTTTTTAAACCGTCATCATTTTGTATTTTTGTTTCCAAATAATTAAGTGATTCAGAGAAGGAGAAGGGTCGGGCAGGCATGGGGAAGGAGAAATGGAACTTGTTATGAAGTCATGGGGCCCAGCATCTTGGAGGAGAAATGAGAAATAAAATGGGTTATAATTCTCCTTATGCATAGGAAAGCATCTGTAGTGCTCAGATCCTCAAAATCCAGTCTCAGCAGTCTCCAGCAGACTTTTTCTGGCCCCTGCTTAAATGAGAAACCTGATCTAAAAATGAGCTTGCCTAGGAAGGGTCTGGTTTTGGAGAGTGTCTGTAGTTTACTTTGTTGTTTTGCATTACATACCCACTCCTAGACTGTCAGTCCTGTCTTTCCATCTTGGGGAAGGATGGACCGGTGTGTATGGAAGGCCACTGTTCTGGATTTTGTTGGAAAGTCTGTACCGTTTTGACTGAGAAGCTAATTTGAAGACACCGCTCTGTCATCATTAATTTTGTCCTCAGATGTAGGTTAAGTGCAGTATCTTTATTTGGTAGGTTGTGTGCTCTGGTGCAGTGATGAATTCCCACCGGGAATGTGTACTGCACTTGGTGTGTACATGCAAAGTGGATCGGTGTGGGTGAAGGCATCAGATCTGCTGAGTGTGCATGAATGGGAGCTCTGGTTTTGTGGCAGGGATGCTTCGTGGCTGGAAGAAACCATAGAGTCTATGGAAAAGTTGTCTGTGGCAGTCACTGCAGCTGTAGGTGCAGTGCTTTCTGTAAGGTCACGTGGAGGGTTTGTGACAGATAAACCTTGATCCTGCCTTTTATTGTCTGTTCATGTGTTCAGACTTCTCTTGAAATAGGTGTGCTGGTTTCTTCACAGCCATCATGCCAGACACATCCCAGATACTCACGTAGCAGAAGTGTTGTTTTGTTCAGGGAAAACAGTCTACTTCCCTGCCTTCCTGGAACTATTACATATTACAGATCTGAAAGAAAACCCCTCCAAGTCAATAAACAACAGAAAGCAGACTTATCTTTTATAGTCTTCTTGAAACAAATGTATGGTTATAACAGTAAAAGTGGTTTTATTAAACCTAGGCATGAATCCATGTTGAAGAAATAGTCCGTTGCTTCTTTTCAGCTTCTTGTCTTTTTAATTAGTGCTGGCAATGGGATTGTTAGCTTTTAAGATACAGTAAATATGAGCCTATTAATATTATTGAGTGTAATACTCAACAAGGTACAGGGGATGTTGGTAACTGTAGGTACTTTATAGAGGAGCTAAAAGCGGGCTGGTTTGTGTTCGTCAGTCTCTTTATGACTTGCTAGGGTGAAGCCTATGATGAGAGCCTTCTTCCTGGTCCCCAGAGCAGCCATCCCAGCAGGCAGCATGGGACCCCTTGTCCCTTAGTCCAGTCTGACAGGGCAGGTTTGAGCCCCTGTTCACCACATAGTGAGCATTTGGAGTATTAAATAGTTCCAGTTCCTTCTTTTCCTTGAGAAACGATTCACTCACTCCTCCGATTAATGCTTTTTGAAGTGTTTTGCTCTTGGTTCCAGTCTCGAACCTGGGCAAGGACTGGATTATAAGGGTTTAGCAGTGATTAGCTCTGTTCACAGTATTTATTTCTTTTTGCTCCTAAAGCGATGATATTTGCTTTGCTGAAGGCTTTTATTCTGCAGAGTTTCTGTTGACCACCTGCTTTTATTCCTAACTGGTTACAAGGACAGTTGCTAGGCCTAATAAATAACAGATACAGTCTTCCAAAGTGTATCATAGGGACTGTATGTCAGAGATTCATAAACTGTGAGCAAAAGTATGTGCCTGGGGCAGAGTGTGCCGTGTTCATGTTAGGGGGTCCTTCCAAGGTCACAGCCTATGGTAGTAACTTCTCTGGTGCTGGCTGATGGCCTCGCTGGGCACAGCAGCCACATGTGGGACACCAACAGCCCAGGTTTGCTGTGGACTCCACTCTAGACTTTAGCCTTTGTGGATTTTTCTAAAGCAGACTTTTTTTTTTTTCCCAGTCTTTCTATGCAGACCAAAGGCAGCAGTGGAATGTTACCTTGGACACTCCTGAGTCGGCCTCATCTGTGTCTCACCAGTCTGCTGATGGAGATTTCATTTCTGCTCAGGCAGGATCTTCTGATACTTAACTCCCTATTAGGAAGCTTCTTCCCAAAGCTTGGTCAGAATTCTTATCCTTCCAGAGCTATCTTTTGCCTCCTGTTGTGTTTGTTACAAGCAGCAATTGTCTCCTTTTTCTTGGTAGCATCTTTTTTCATATATGAATGGTGTTCCCATGTCTGTACCCTCCATCTTCTCAGAACTTAAGCAGTCTTAGCTCTGCATCCTATTTTCCAGTGCTGTGGTCATTTTGGCCACTGTCCTCTGGACTGCTCTCCAGTCAGTCTCTGTTCATCCTGAACTGCAGCGCTCCTATGACATGATCCTCCAGTTGAAGTCTTGCTGCAGCAAGTGGAGACCATGAATTTCCCAGTGCATAACTTTCCCCTGTTCTATGCATCTGACTGTGGTACATGTTATTTTTGCAGCAACCTGACCCTGTTGACTCATACACAACTTGTGATCTACTGTAATCTTTATGCTCTCCTTTTTGCCTGGAGTGCCACATAATCAGTTGTCTTCCTTGCTGTATTTTCAAAATTTACAAAGTATTCCAGCTGAATTGCAGCATCTTATGGTTAATCCTTAATAAATGCCAGCCTATTTCTGCAGACAGCTTCTCCACTTTCTATTCCAGCATCTTTGTAATCACTCCCAATGTAGTATCATCCCCAGACTTTCTGGGTTGTCTGTTCCTTCATCTGTATTGCTCTTAAAAAAAGAATGACCTCCTCACAAGTTTGCTGTTTTCTGCAAGTGACTCAGGGATGCATATAGCCAATATACAGTAATTTTTTAAGATTATGTTTTTCTAGCTTACTTATGAAAAATGTTCTTTTGAGATAGTATCAGAAGTCTTAATGGTCAAAATACAGCCCCTGGTTTTCCTCTGCTCAAAGTCCTACCAACAGATACATGTTTTACCTTTGATTTAAGCATCTTGGTGTGACCTGTCATCTGCAGTTGATATTCAGATCAGTGTAGGCATACCCGTGTTGCCTGTACTGTGGAGGGCAGAGCAGTGGGAAGAGCGGGCAGCTCTAGCACCAGGCTTGTTCCAGCCTCTTTACAGCTGATGTACCAATTACCCAAGCTAATGAAAAGTGAGATTGTGGAAATCTTGTTAACTACGTGACTCGCCCCAGCCAAACCTCAGACAGCAGTTATAGGTGAGATGTGTTCACAGGGGCAAAAGTAGTGCTTGCAAAGCATGCAAAATGCCGAATTGCAGTTAACTGGTTTTCCTACCTCAGACTGGACTTGTACACCCTTGAAGGGATGCGTCTGGAGTCCCCTCACCTGTCCTATTTCTTCCTGTGCTTCCCATTACATATACTGGTTCTTCCAGAAGCACAGTCTTAGCCAAAGGAGGTCTTTCTTCTGTTGCTTTTAGGCCTGAATCTGGTCTGAGAAGCTGCTGTGTTTACCACACATCATGTCCCTCCATTTCCAGCCTTGTATCAGATTGTTGTCGGAGTAAAAGATGAGCAAGTGCTGTGTCTTCCAATTTAATTGCATATGTCAATAACTTTTGAGAAGATTGAGGCCACGTGTTTCTGAGTAGGTTGCATCTCAGTCTGCATCCTCATCCCTGTCCTTCATCAGTCTCTAAAATCTGAGGGACAAAACAGAAGGCCTGAAGGGGAATATGGGGGTGGGGTATGAGTGTAAAATCTTAATTCTTGTTTAATGCACATAGTCCCTGCAGAACCCCCCAATAATAACTGCCATAGCTGTACCTCTGTCATGTGGAGGCCACTGTTCCCCTCTTTGCCAAGTCTCTGTCGTGCACTAGACAAGACATCTGCAGTGCATTTGTTTAAAGCAGGGAGATGACAAGCATTGAAACAGATGTTGGAAAACAGAGCAGCAAAAGGCGTGTGCTAAGTGAATAGCCCATAGGGTCTGAGCTGTTTGATGGCTGATTACAGTGTGAGCCAACTGTTCCTTCAGAGCAGGCTGAACGCAGGGGATCCCTCTGGTAAGAGCTGCACTTTGCCAACATGTGGTGCTCCCTTTGTCACCATACCTTTTCATATGTACCTAGGGGAAAACACAGGGAACAGGATCATCATTCAAAACCCTTTAGATGAGTAGCACTCTTGCTTATCCGGGCTGAATTGATTCCTAGTTACAGGTTGAACCATTGGAAGGCATCAAGAGCGTGTCTCGGCATCCAACAGCCAGTATCACTCATTATTTTGAATGAAAAGCTATCTATACAGGCTTTATCAAAGCTACAGAGAGTTTTATCATGATCAACATAAAACAATATTCTGTCTGAAACCCCTGCACCATATTGCCATATAAAAAGCAGCTAATGTCTGGTGATCCTTGGTATATGAAGCAATTCAGGTTTATCACAAGCTGACATATTATGCTTTGACAGCAAAGAATCCCTTTCGTACCTGATCTCATGTTTCCTAAGACCAGCTTTTCACCTTCTCTCATCTTGTCTTTAGGAGCTGATCCCCTTGTGCTGGGGAGATACAGCTATTGTTAAATGAACTTGTGAAACCCAGGGGTATTTACTTGTTAGTATCTTGGGTGAGATATGAACTCGCTGAATAAGGGAGCCGGGCTGGGGCTCCATTTGTTCAGTCCTGTGTATAGGAGGTAGATGGAAGATTTGCCCTTACCAGAGTCAGAAATACCTCCTTTATGTTCTCCTACATGGTGGCCAGGGAGAGACCCCCAAGGGCTGACAGGCATCCAGCAGACAGGACCGTGGTGTCTGAACAAAGCCACTGAGGCTTCCCAGCAGTCTGGGGCATGCTGTCCTGTAAGGTGACAATGCTTTTCTTAATGACCCAGCAGCTGCCAGTTCAAGGATTGATCATCTTTTCTTGGGGAGGAATGTCATTTTCTCTCTACCCCCTCAAAATCTCCCTATTCTGGCTCAGCAGAAAGGCTGACCACTAGCTGGTGGTACCAGTGAGATCCCTTAAGGGCACAAGACACACGGAACAAAGTGAAGTGCAGGGCTGTGCAGGAGAAAGTACTCAGATACGTTGGGAATACTCCAGAGCCCTTTGTGCTGGCATTTGCTTAGATGTGTGCTCGAAGCATCTGCTCAGCAGCCTGCCCTTCACACTCGCATGGGAGTGCTGTTGCTTGTTGTGCATCCAGAGGTAGTGCCATCCACTGCTGCCTTAACTAAAGGAATGGAGGATGGGGCTCTTCAGGCTGTTTCAGCTGCCTGCAGATGTGCTATCTGCTAATGAAAGATAGTTCAGCACAATCACATTTCCATCTTATCCTGGTAGAGGCAAGGAAGGAGAATGTGCTGCTTCTTCTATTCCGTTTTTCTCCATCTGATTTTTTTCTCTGTTATGGACAGGCAGTAGGCGACAACTTTGAAAATCATTACTAGATTGTGCTGGTCTTTACAGAGACTTGAATCATTTACCAAAAGCATTTTATGGAAGGACTGGCTCCCATATGTCTAAGTGAAAATCACTGGGCTGTGCTTGAACCTCCCTTATATCATTATTGTTTATCCAAAAGGATGAAAAGGGGAAAGATCCAGGATGCCTGGAGGGATGAAGGGAAGGAGAGCTCCTCTGTGCCTGCCCTGCAGATTCCTTACCTGGCCAGCCTGTACTAAGCCACAGATGTACCACAAATTCTGCTACCAGTCAGAAGAGCCAAGGAATTGTCCCTCTGTCCCAGAAGCTGAGGTGACACAGGTTGCTGCACAGAGAGATTTGATTTTCAGGAAATCTTGGCCAGTACCATAGCTTTGTAGGCGGCAGCCTTTACACTGCTGCTCCCTGCGCAGTACATCCCATCCAGTCTTTTCCACTTCCTCTCCAGAGGACCTTTGGTCTTCAGGTTTCTGTGTTCCCCTCATCTTGAAATGGCAAAGATCTAATGTAAGAGTTAATCAAGACTTTGAGCTGAAAATAGGATTCAAGGGAAGCTTAGGTACATAAGGACGCTTTTGGTCCTCTAAAATGGGTGTTCCTCTAAGTGATAATGAATTTATTAAGTGTTAAAGATCTGGTTTTACTCATTTAGAAGTGTGTTGTTCCCAGGCTTGTGCTTACTGTTCCCCAGGCTGGCTTTCTGTGACTTCCAGGTCATCATGCAGTGCTTGCTTCAGGCTCAGCCTGGTTTGGCTCTGCTCGGATTCCCCACCACCTCTATTGTTTTGCAGAGACCCATTCGGATGTGTGAGACCCACGTCTGCTGTGCCTGGGGGTGGCCCAGGGGACTCCTCACTGAAGCAGGGCCAGGACAAAGCTGTCTATCCACATCCCTGGTGTGTACTTCTCTAGGCGCCCACCACCCCTCAGAGCTTCAAACGCCTTTCTACTTCTTTCCTAAACGGCCATAATTTAGGGAAGTGTGTGGATTAAGACAACCTCGGTAATCTCAGTTTTCAAATTAACTTGTCCCTGCTGCACAAGTTCTGTAGTCCTGAAGCAGCGCTTGGTGAAGCCAGCTGAAGGCCGAGAGAGGACTGAGGGGTCTGGGCACTGAAAGTGAAGATCGTTTTTGCTCATCTCTTCCTTCAGATGAAGTAACATGAGAAACATTTCTAATCTTCATGTTTTATGTTCGTAGAGAAGAGTTTTCTGGCTGGGTATGAGCAGATGCAGTTGAAATAGGTCAGTGCTGTTCCTCGTGTGAAAAGTGTTTATTCAGGGCCTCAGAATGAAAATGTGATGAGATTGTTACACTGGAAAATATTAATAAATAATTGATCAATAGCAGAAAAGGAGCCTTTCTGTAAATAAACTTCAGTGTAATTAATAGCTCTGTGTTTTCAGCAGCACACATGCAAGAGAAGCTGGGGTTGCCATTAATGTGTCAGGGGCCTGAAGGACATCTGCAGATAAGGGTTAAACAGTCTATTAGAGCTGAACTCATGAACCTGGTTAATCTGCTGGCCTTGTTTGTTTCAATAAAACTTTTGTCTCTGCTGTGTACGTATTTTATAGCATTCTACAAGAAACACTTAAAGTCAGGTTTTTAATATAATGTTGGTAACAAAGTATGAAGGACAGAGGAGGTAACAGAGAAGGCAACTTGCTAATGCAAAAGCAGTGTACTGAAAGTCACTTTTATTTCTTATTTATAATCTACATGCACACTCTGGATAATAGATGACAACGCTCATTCAGTACTTTAACTTCAAAGCAGAGAGAAGGCATGGATGACAGAGCTGGGAGCTGGAACACAAAGGTACTAACAACAAGAGGAAAAATGCCTGTTTACTGGATTGCATTTGTTAGCACGCTGTCTTCAGATATTGTTCCCCCAGGAATAGTGAGAATATGTGCTGCACGAACAATGATTTAACATCTGAAAATGGTACTTAAAGAGTTTTCTGTCTGGTAGTAATGTGATGAAGGCTTCTGAACGGAACCTGGGGACTTCATTTCTTCTATTTATCTATATGTCTCTCTGGTTTTAGTCAGTGGTAATTGCATATTTAACCCCTTAAATAGGTTTAACCCTCTCAGCACCAACTTCTTTCTGTATTTTGTTTTTGGTCTCACGCCTGCGTTTCTTACACATCAGATGTGCTGCTCGCATTCCTCGCCAAAAAATCAGGAAGACAAAAGGGATTTGGGAGAAGTTGTGGCCAGGGAAGTGCATCGAGAATAATGCCAAGCTCCACCTCTCTTTCTCCCTTTTCCTCTTCCTTTTTTGAGGAAAGCAGTAGATAATAGCATCCAAAGAAAATGTTTTAATGGGATTCAGTACAGCTGGGAGCTCTATAGCAGAGAGTGAGAGGGAGAAAGAGCTGTAATGAGGGGGGAAGTTGCAGCTAGAGCAGTAAATCAACAGTATAAATTTGCTGCTTACTTCAGCACTCTACTTCTTTGCATCTTTCTCAATTAGCGCTTGTTCTGGGGGGCTTGCTTAATAGCTTATGTGAAACAAATATTAACATAAATTGTTTAATTATATCAAAATCTTGAATTCCTCCAAGACGTAAAATTGTTTTTAGCTAGGAATACATCTGCAATAAAACATCATCTAGTTAAAGTAAACGAGCTCTAAGGAAAGTCATAAGCTTGTAGCTGAGCCACTTTTACAGTTTATTTTCATGGTATTTAAATTATTATACCAGTGGGTATTTTTAATTAGTGCCTCTTTAAAGTGTGCACTTGTCTACATAAGCCATTTTGGCAAATTTGACTCATTCATACAGTGGTTGCTGTAAAAGAGGCCAGCACAGCCTGCAGGAATTGGAATTAAAAGTTTCTGCAAGCTGTTGTCGACATGACCACATCTCATTAACTTAAAAAATGGAGATTATTTGCCTGAGAGCTTGATTTGACTAACAGTAATCAAATATTAGGCTCAGTGGAGGAGGAGGAGGAAAAACAGCTTTGCTGTTGTGATCTATATCCTTAAGTGTTGTGTGGCTCACTTTAAATAGCTATGTCATGTTTCTGCTTTGACAAACGTACCGGGGAAAAAATAAGACATAGGGCTTTGTGAATAACCCGAGGTTAGCTTTATTTTCCAGTCTGACACATTATTTACCCAGTTTAGCAAAGGTAAATACTGTTTTTCTGATGAGTCTGAACATTAAGAAGAATTCATTACCTTGAATAGTTTCAAAGTTTAAGTTCTGGAAATTGCTTGTATCTCATGATTATCAACTGGTAAATAGGCATGAACCTCAGAGCTGTGCCCTGGAATCGTTTACCTGCTTTAAGGAAACATGAGGAGGTAGGGTGCGAGATTTTGCATAAAATGAACCAAAATAGAGAAGTGCCTTTCTAATGCTGTGAAGTCTTTAAATAGCTTCTGGAAGGAAATAGCTGAGAAAAGAGATAAATAAGGATTCTCTTTTGTGCTACAATTTAGATATGGGAGTATGAAATTCAGAAATGTTTGTGCTTGAGAGAGTGCTGGGGTCAAAATTCAGCTTTACGTGGTTGTGTGTTTTCCTGTTAAGCAAAGGACAATGTCAGACTTAGAAGCTGTGGCACACGTTATTAAGAAAAAAAAAGGGTGCAGTTAAACAAAAGAAGATAAAGTCTTGCGCCTTTTTATGTCTTTGAACTGAGAACATGTGCTGCATTTTACTAAAGGAACATGAGCCTTGAATGTAAGTAACTGGTTTTTGCATTAGGTACTCCCTGGAGGTAGCAGAAAAATATCATGTCCCTGCATGAAATGCGAATGTGAAATCTACCAGAAAGAAATATTTATGACCATTTTATGCTTGATTAGACTTGGATGACATCTGTTAGAAGACAGGGACTGGACAAAGAGAGAGACGCTCGGGGGCAAATGTTAACAGAGTTGTTCAGATGATGCTGGGGCAGGAGCGTCCATTTACTGCCAGGCAAAACACAGGAATTGTGTTAGCGAGAGTGCAGCTGACAGGAATTTGCTGTGATGGAGACACTGTACGCTGACGGGCTGGGAAAGGAAAATGCAGCTGTTGATGTTTGCCACACTGCTGCGATTTATGGGCAGGTACAGCAGGAAAACACAGATACTGTAACTTCCAGGGAGCAGATGCATTAACAAAGTTATATAAATATGAGTCAGCTATAAAAGAGCGACATCTTCACTTTCTCAAGTTGTTATTCCGCCAGGCTGCACAGGGACTTGGAAGGACTTCCACAACATAAAAAAAGCTGGATCTTTCCACCCCCCCGCCAAGTCTCTGCAGAACGCACTTGTCTGAAGCCATCAACCTGAGTGTTTACTTTCCCCTCCTTGCTTTATCTCTGGTGCTTTTCCCCATGCTGGCTCCTGCTTCTTTCCCGAATGAAGCATAGTCCTTGGCTGCATCTGCCCTGGCCAGGCAGCTCAGCCCTCTCCGCTGGTGTAAATCTTTAACTCCAAAGTTTGACAATTAATCGATGCTGAGCCTTTATGTGTTTTTAATGTTAAACTGTTGTTTACCAGCTCTGCAGAAGTGGGTTTATGGCTGAAGGTACAAACACTTTGCTCTGGGTCTTTTTCCCAGCTTTCTTTTCCTGTAAATTTTCTCTGTCTGGAATGCTTATGGGAAATGTTATTTTGTTTTTGTTTGCAACAGCTCTGTTGTTTTGATTTTGTCTGAGTGGTATGGAAAACAGTACGTAACTTGGAGTGGGTGTTTTGTCTATTGGCCATTTGGCTATTGCACATATATTTCTCATACTTATTACATGATGACAAGGGAACCCAAATGGCATAATTTTCCAGTAGAATTTTGCTTTCCAGTTTAATAATAGTGAAAGGAAAACAAAGTTAATAGATTTAACAGTTTTGATACTGCTCACATGCTGATAGATGCCTTTGGATTTTTTTCCCTGTGGTTAAGGGTCTATTTAGACAAAGGTCAGATTAATGCATATATCAGTTTCTATAATAAACTGCGTAAGGATTATGTTACACATTTTGCATACAGTTGTGAAAAACTGTAATTTAAGTACCCAAGCCCGTAAAAGGGTAATAAACAACTTCAGTATCAGCAGTATGATTAGTCTGCGGTACTTTTTACCCTCATTTTTTAGGCAGTCCATAACAGAAGAAGTACCAGCAGATGCCTTTTAATTGAAAAATGATCCGAAATAAATTCTGCGCTTGAAAAGAGAACACGACATTCTCCATATAGCTGCTTAGCTGGAGAGATCTGAATGTAAGATACACGGATTCTTGCATAGTATTTACCGTGTTGGGGAGAGAATATGGAAAGACCACAGAATGCATCTTTAAGACCAGATAATTTTTATGTATAGTAATGAAATATAAAATGGAAAGTATGATTAATTTTTCAATTTCTCTCTGCAGATATCTAATAATTGTGCCCATGGAGTGCCAAAGGCTCCCATTAAAGATTTAAAATGCAAAGAAAGGTAGAATCAAAAAGATAGTATTTTGGATTAAATAATGTAAAAGAAAAAACTGTAGGGCAGTCGCAGAGTGAAAAGCTGTTGGCAAAATAAGAGAGTGGTGAACGCTCCTTGAGACAGACTTAAACATTTGCACGTTCATGTGCATCTTTTTGTAGCTGGGATTGAAAAAAGATAAGAATACTTAGAGGTTGCTTAAGCCAGCTGTGGTTTAAAAATGTATTTTGGGGCTTTCAGGCTTTGATATGCTTCTTCACAACAGAACGATGAAAAATACAGTGTGTGATCCTGTGTTACAAAAATCTCCATAAATACAGTGGCAGTGGTTGTAATCTGTGGTCCAGCATTTAAGAATATGTTAGTAAACTCCTTGGCATAATGCTTCTTTCCATTAAGCGCTCACAGATACAGGGTGGCCAGAAAGCATTTTGCAGGAGCTACTCGGGAATGTGCCATTTTTGTTATCCTCAGAAAAAGGGATGCTGCAGCTGTAGTACATAGAGGCTGTCAGAAAGGTCCAGCTGGACTTTTCCTCCCGTTTCTGTACTGTCTTTATCACTTTGCTCAGTTCCACATAATAACATCTTCATCTGAGATTGCTGTGGCACAGGGGAACTGCATTTGTTGATCAAATTTGGCTGGATAACACTGTGATCTCGTATCCTGAAGTGCGGAGATGTGCCTGGAATACGTAAGCATAAAGCTGCCCCCTTGATTGATTGATTCTGCCTGTCACAGAACAAGATAACTGGATCAGTAAATACCCTGTGCACTTCAACTTCATCTATACAATCAAAAGTGAGGGCATCATGGGGCTGAAAAACACCAAGGCATGATGGGAATATCTACATTTCAGAATGATAGCCAGGAACTTGCGAAAAGCAAGGAAGAAAAGAAAAATTTTCTGGTTCTTTTTCCCTCTCCCCATGTGTTTGTACACGAACAGCAGTGAAAAGCACATTAATTTCTGTGTGTTTGCAGTGTGCCTGTCTCTCTGTGGATTTATTTCAGCTTCACGTCGGTGTAACACTGCTGCTGTTGCCAGTGGTGCTAAGCCAGCATAAAGCAGGAGTAAAACAGATGAATCAGAATGGATATTTCAGGGAAAGCATGTTATTTGGGGTCTCTTGTATGAAGGTGGCATTTTATCAGATAAACTGTATTTAAGCTATGCGGCTACCTGAGGTTATTAGCTACTTCGACAATTTAGAGAACTGTTCTGCCAAGCATCCCGATGTTGTACTGCGGGATCCAGCTTTGTTTTGGGAATTTAAACTGAATCTTAGATGAGAGCTAAGAGTGGAGGTGACAAACAAAAAAGGCTGAAGATGGCAGGTGGCAACATTTAAATTAGAAGGCCGCACTCTGATCCAGAAAATGGACTATGGGCAAAGCAGGCCGGTCTCTCAGAGTTCTGCTGTGTTTCTCAAGACATGCTTTTGGGCTAGAAAATAACTGCCAGATCCCAATTTGATTAAATTCTTAAGATTGGTGCTCTCCTTCAGAAGTGTATGCGCGTGCATGGCAGGTGTTGCAGATAAAACTCATTGGTCCATCTCTAGCCTGCCGTGTTGTTTCTCCTTCCCTGCTGCTCCTGCGTTGTGCAGTGGGTTCACTGAACAAGATGAGATGGTGGAGTGGGGAGGAGATGCCTGCTCAGGGCACCTTCACCGTGGCGTTAGCAGCAGCGAGTTGTTTCCCTGCCCTGCCTCCTTCTCAGGGTGATATTTTGCAAGCAGGTGTTAAGGCCATAATGAGTCTTTGCTGAGCAAAGCCTATGTGATTCTGTGGCTGAGCATCACCTCCATGAAAGGAAACTGCTGTGCAACTGCGTAAGGCAACATCAGTATGGAAGCAAATCCTTAGGCTGAAGGCTGCAGGATTTGACAGTCCTGGAGAGCAGTTTATTACAGTGGTTTTACCTTTTGTTTTTTCTTTCTGTTTTTACAATTTATCAGAAGAATTACATGTAGCATTTGATTTGCGCCTCTTTTTGTTGCTTCGTGTGCTAAGACACAGATTGGCACAGCTTCCTGTAAAGCACCTTCCGGATTCCTTCAGGCCCCTCAGAAAGTGTAGACAGCTGGAGTGATCAGAAGCCCTTTTGTGGGAACTGAAGACCTGCTCGCTCAGTGGAACATGCTCTGGTCATGCTACTGACAAACCAGAAATGCTTAAGCAGAAAATACTGCCTATTTATTTGGAAAGTTCATAGATTCTTCTACCATCTAGGACTTTTTGTATCTGGCTGTGGTTTCAATAATTGTATTGCACCCAAGTACCATATTCTGAATTCTAGTTGTGTCTTTGTGGACTTTCTTTTATTTTGGATATTGGGGAAAGCTGCAGACTGTAGGATAAGGTACTTTGCATCTTCTTTCCTTAAGTACATGGTGACAAAAGTTGACTGTTTGTTACTGAATGGCATGTGGAGTTTACAGTTGTCTGGGTGTAGCTTTCAGAACTTGGTTGGAGTAGAATCATGAAATCATACAGGTAGGAAAAGACCTTTAACGTCATTGAGTCCAACTGTTAACCCAGCACTTCCAAGTCTACTACCAAACCATGTCCCTGAGTGCCACATCTTTCAAATACCTGACGGGATGGTGACTGCACCACTTCCTTGGGCAGCCTGTTCCAATGCTTGACAACCAATTTGGTGAAGAATAGTTTTCTGATTTCCAGTCTAAACCTCCCCTGGCACAACTTGAGGCTGTGACCTCTTGTCCTACAACTTGTTACTTAGGAGAAGAGATTGACACCCACCTCGCTACGGTGCCCTGTCAGGTAGCTATAGAGAGCAATAAGGTCTCCCCAGAGCCTCCTTTTCTCCAGGTTGAACAACCCCAGTTCCCTCATAGGACTTATGTTACTGGTGTGGTTTGCTGACCGTTTTGGATAAATGATTAAGAAAAATTCAATGTGTGGAGTTTTCCAACATGGACTTGTACCTCATTTTCCAAGATTTCCTCAGGATAATCTATCTTTTCATAGAGTGATTGCTCTTTCTTTTGGAGTTAGTATGATTTAGTACATATGGGAAAGTGTGTTATGGCTGTGCAATAGGATTGCTTTCCTGCTGGAGTGTTCATGGCTAGCTGCACTTGATGAGAGGGTTTGAGGTTGTCTCCTAAGGGTTACAGGGCCTGACCTTTCTTGTTCTGGTGGATTCCAGCTTACAACAATTCCTTTCTAGCCATGAATTGGACATGGATGAGTTATGGCTGTCATGTTATGTGTGAGGCTGCACATCTACAGTGCTTTCTGATGAGATGCCCGGAGACACAGGGCGCAGTTCTTTGACTCATGGCTGTGGCTGCCCAGGTGGGTAACAGTGGCAGCAGGTACCTGGTGTGCTTGGAACTGTTGGGGTACTTACCATCCATACAGACACAAGCCTCAGGGCAGGTATCAGTGCTGCTTGGCCACCATCTCAGGGAGCCACACATGGTGTGTATAGTATCATACCTGTCTGCCAGGGAGCTGCTGGAGTGGCGGCTAGGGATGGGTGATGAGCGCTCCCTGTGTGAGCTGATGTTCAGCAGTGCAGCGACTGCTTACCAGATGAACTGAGGTGATGGACAGCCTGTGCCTCTGATGAAGTGGTAAGCAGGAGCTGAAAGCTGGAAGGGAAACTCTGCTTTATGCTGGCAAGACGAAAGGGGAGAGAGAAAAGTCGCATTCTTCTTACACAGTTGTAGTGAACGGATGGGAAGCAGCCACCTCAATGCTTTCCACTGGAGGAGACCTGGAAGGTCAGATGGTGAATACGTGTAGGGTGTGATGGCCAGTAAGTGGTGCAAGAAAACGATTCAGCATCATGGGACATGTCATGATACAGATGACTGTGCGACACACAGCCCTTGATGGCTCTTCACAGTCTTCATGTTTCAATCACTTTCTCTGATTTATGGCATTGGTAGAACAGACTATTAGGTGTGTTGGTGCAGAAATTAGCTTGAGCAAATAGACATCTAGCTGTGGGCTGTTGCCTTGTATTTCAAAAAATATTGCAAAACTCAAGTGGAGCTTTAAGCAAAGTCCAGCCGCTTAGTAATCTATGTGTTAACTGTCTACTGAAATACAGAAATTGATGCTATGTGAAGCAGTGGGGTTTCAGAGTTGTTTTGTGTAGAAAATCATAGAATCATAGAGTAGTTGCGGTTGGAACGGACCTTAAGATCATTCGGTTCCAGCCCTCCTGCCATGGGCAGGGACACCTCCCACTAAACCATGCCACCCAAGGCTATGTCCAACCCGGCCTTGAACACCACCAATAATGGAGCATTCACAACTTCCCTGGGCAACCCATTCCAGTGCCTCACCACTCTTACAGTAAAGAATTTCTTCCTCAG
>JASSUY010008472.1:3983-33805 GCA_032466535.1 Forpus xanthops
CTCCCTCGGTCCCTGTTGCTGCTCCGAGTTGAAGCTCTCATGCGCGGGGCCTTCCCCCGATCAGGTGCTGCAGGCGTCCGCTCTCGAGACAGTCACCTCAGCAATGATCGATGTGCACTTGAAAATTCATGAGGCAGCAATTGATATTTCAAGCACTTTCAATTCTGGAAAAGCACATTAAAGAGCAGGAGTACCATTCTCTTGGCCTGATCTGAGATATTTGTATTATGCTAGTCTAAATGAGAAAAAAACATAAATAAATATATATATTAGTTAGGTCAGAATCTTGATTGTTTGCAGTTGTTCTTTAAACTCTGAATAAAGGAAAAGAGATTGCATGCAAGTGCAGAATGTGATCAAGTTCAAATGTGGCTGATCAAACTAAAAACCACAGGCAGGCACAGAAAGATATACATTCACTCCCTCTGGCTCTTTTGCTATAGCTGTAATCCCATCGTGTGAATCAACAGAATGTATGTAGTCTGTCAGTCCCTGGTAAGAACCTCTTCTAAGAGGTGATCTGAGGGACAGAAGACGCAGGGATCTGAAGAGCTAATGACAATTTCATCAGTGTCCCTCACAGCTCTTGTGATTGCATGTTTAATGTCAGTAACATGACCCTCATTCTTAAATAAATTGTTATAATACATATATAACCATTGTTTGTTTATGGAGTCCTTGCCTACAAAACAAAACCTCTAACATGCAGCATACTTATGTGACTGACTTTCTGCAGAAGGCAGAATTCATTGTAGAGACAAATCAATCCACTGGACTTGGAAAAGTTTAGAAATGCGTAAGAACCAGAGTGACATAGAACAATCCCATCATACTGAAATATTGTACCTTTGCCACTAAATGCAGTTAAAATTAAAACTATCAATTACCCTTACTACTTTACAGAGTCCAGTTTGGTCAACCGTATGCAATTGACTGATTGTAATGGACTTACTTGGGCCATATATGTGTGATGGAAATAACAGTGGCAAGCCAACATCCATTAACTATAAGTAAATCGTCATC
Organism: Forpus xanthops; assembly: GCA_032466535.1. Taxonomy (NCBI): domain Eukaryota; kingdom Metazoa; phylum Chordata; class Aves; order Psittaciformes; family Psittacidae; genus Forpus; species Forpus xanthops. Next base: position 5,007 of record JASSUY010008472.1, read on the forward strand.
AGGAGATGGCATTTCAACTATATACAATTCCCTATCTACAAATCATGCTCCTTTCTACTTTACTGCCAGGTTTGACATGTCTGTCACTTCCTGCATATATGACAGCAGTGTAGTGGATAGTTTCACTCTAAATACTGCCAGAACACTACGACTACTTCCACTTCAGTGTGTTTACTATGAGATCTAAATGTCTGTTTTTTTTTTTTATGATGATACCAAAATATGGGGGAAGGAAATACATGATGTAGCTGCCTGTAGTGTAATTGAATCGAATTCTAAATGGAAATAGGGGGAACAATGTTGCCTGTATGTGTGGATGATGATTCAGATACAACTAACAGTTTTAGCAGACTGTTTCTTCCCACTCATGTAGAAATGAATGATACTGGGATCAGAAGAGAGAAGGCTGAACTGTACTCCTTCCTGGGAACTGTAGTTTGCTAATTATTCCTGCTAGCTTGTAAGAGAGGATGGAGAATTTCACCATGAAAACCATAAAAGCATTGAAGGAAAAGACAAAGTTTCTTTGCCTCAAATGTCTGTCCTGATAAAGCAATTGCAGCATTTTAACCTTTCTTGTCATATTCCGTTACATGGGGAAAGTATAACTTAGAAGCTATTGTGTAGCATGCAGGAATAATGAAACTTTACAGCAGGATATCTGAGACAAGTATGTGACTAAACCTGTAATTCTTGAATCTACCTCCAGTATTATTAGTTATGAGTTATAAATTAAACTTCTGACACATTTAGCAGACAAGCAGTTCTGGGGATAAAAGCTTAATTATGTGAGTATGAACATTCAGTAACTCCTGAAATGCTGCTTTAAATTTAGAAATCAAGGTTTCTCACACAAGTATGAGTGAAGTTGATCGAATTTTCAGGACATGATAGGACAATAACGACTGGAACTAAAACTGAGGGTGATCTTTCAACACCAGCTCTGTTTTCTGGCTGGGAATAATTTTTATTCCCACTGGGAACGGTTTCAGTAGAGAAAAAAGATGAAAAGTCTAGATAGGCAAAGCAAAAGGCATAGCTAGAGTCCTCTTCCTCTAGATGTGTGTCATGAGCAATACTTCAAAGATAAGGGCAGTAGCTCAGGTTTCTTGGCATCTTCATTTTTCATATGAAGGACTATACCAACTATTTGGTAACATAGAGTTGTATAAGCATGGAAGGTGGGCAGAGATTATAAAGTGCTAAATCAGTCTGAAAAATTAATTTTTCTTTCCTCAAAGACAAATCTTTAAAAGCTTTTGATTTTGTGCTCAGTTTTGTTCTTTCTTTTTTGTTTTTAGTTTTTCATCAGTGCCAAGTGAGAAGCAGGATTTGACAGAACTGATTCAGGTTGTTTGCACAGGTGCAAATTCTCTACTGTCATTTAAATTCTTAAAATGTCATAAATGTAGGAGCTCAATGCAAATAAAAGTACAGGAAAAATAATCTGTAGAGTGGTCCTTAAGAGTGCCAAACAAAAGAGGCATTCTACAGTCATTGGGATTTTTTTGTGTGTGTATATATTCAGATTGAAAGCTGGGCAGCAATTCACTTCAGCCTGTAGTTCTGCTTCTTTTTCCATTCTTTGTTTTCACCTAACATCAGTTAGTACTCTCTGAGATAGAGAATTAAAAGGAAGAATAAAATGAGGCTATCATGCACTCACAGTTAACATCAAAACTCCATGAAGGAAAGTGTGGCAATGGTTACCCTTTTCCCTGTGGTGTAAATTTGCTGATTTCACTTTTCATTTTGACCAAGGAATCATGATTCTGCTGTGATGTTTTACAAATGCAGGCTGTAAAAATACATGAACAACACGTAGACTCTGTTGAAGACATGACTATCTCTATGCATTGTCTCGATTGTGTTTATTAATGCAATAGTCCCCATGTAAGTAGTTCTTACCAAGTGGAATTTTAATGTTTAGTGTTCCTTGATATTAGAATCATACAGAGATAAGAATAGTAATTATTTTTCTCATTTTTTTCTTGCTTTGACATTTGTGTTTTTTCACATTGAAGAAATAGAAGGAAAATACTTGGAATATTCTATTAATGGGGATAGAGCTCTTACACTGTTTTGGGAAAGAGAGCTAGTGAACTCCAGACTACACAAATGCAGGTTCCCAGCAGTTTGCCTCATGGGCTGCCAACATGAGGCAAGAACTGAAGTTTAAAAACTTGCCTAGCTATGAGACTCATATTGAAGTTGGCCTATGGTTTTTCAGACCATTTGGAATTAAACCATGAAAAGTTCTAAATTGGCCAAATCATCAAATTCCAATGAAACACCACTTAGTGCAGATTTTTTTCCAACCTGGTCTAATTAAAAGGAAACAAAATCACTCCAGCCACTGTTGTGGCTGTTCAAGTTCTTGGCTGTAGCAGTTTCCAGTGTTCTGGGTTAAATGATATGGAGATATGCACCTAGGTCCACAACATATTTCTGAATCCAAGGAGTCACTCTTTCTAGCCAGGAAAAGAAAAAAAAAAGGTAATGTTCATGGCCAGACTGTTTATAATTTTATCACCTCATGAGTTGGCTTTGTTTTTCTTTTTTTTTTGAGGAAAGTTTGGGATTTTTTACTGAAAGAAGTGTTTCTCTTTGTACAGTTTATTTATAATAGATATTATGTCCTGATTAAGAGGTTTAAACAGGCCAGGTAAACTGTGCAATTCAAGCTGTCAAAAAAAGATTGCTATTAAATATATCTTAAACTTAATATTCCCTGGAAGATTAACTGCTTTATAAATGACATTTTTACAGATTATTTTAGCTATGAGGTGTTTGGCATGTGTCCTTACTTTAATATCTGCCTGTTAACTTTCAAAGTGAATTGAAGTCAGTATTTTATTTTGCTGTTATTTAGTATGTTAAGTCATTTCTGAAATGCAGAGATTTTCATCTGAGGAATATAAAAGATACTCTCAAACCAACAGTACTTAATGGTGCACACACACCCACTCCCTTTGGACTAGTACGTCAAAGGAAACTCACAAAACACAAAGACGGATTTTAAAGAGAAGGGCATGCTGAGTTCTTCAGAAAATCTGCTTATACACGTTAAAAGACTGATTGATGCTGGACAGTTTGTACATCACCTTCATTAGATACCTAATTGTAAATGGAGGTCTTCTGAGAAGATGACTCTGTGATGACAAGAGCCAAAACAGAAATGTCATTTTGATTAACTGACTACATCTCCTAGCCAGGAACTGATCTATTTATTCATGTATTTACTTTATTGACTCCTGTAATATATCTCTGGCAGGTAAAGGACCCCCATTACTGTAAGGGTAGTGAGGCACTGGAATGGGTTGCCCAGGGAAGTTGTGAATGCTCCATCTCTGGCAGTATTCAAGACCAGGTTGGACATAGGCTTGGGCGGCATGGTTTAGTGGTAGGTGTCCTTGCCCATAGCAGGGGGGTTGGAACTAGAAGATTTTAAGGTCCTTTCCAACCCTAACTATTCTATGATTCTATGTTTCTATGTATGCAGTGTGTCTTTCTGCAAAGAGATTGGGGTCTACGTTGATAATACCTATGGCTTCAGCTACTCCACATCTGTTCATGCTGTAGAGTCTTGCAAAGGTGTCTTGTGTGACAGTCTGATCCCTGCAGGTCTGAAAACATAAACTGTCTGGCTTAACCCAGGAGAGACTGCTCTTGCTTCAGATCCATAGTAATTGGATAGGAAGAGGAAGCTCAGCAAAAGGAGGATGGTTACTGGAATGACATCGGTTTCCACAAGCGATGACCTCTTTCCATCTTCAGGAAGAGGAGCCCCTTGAATGGGCTCAGCGATTTTGTTTGCTGCTAGGGAACTCTGTACAAGAGCCTGCATGTAAAGGATGTACAAAATTCTGCTATGTGTTATATCACACTTCAGAGGCATTTAGATGGAAATTTAACTTGTTCTTTTTCGTTTGTTTGTCTTGTTTTGGCTTCTCTCTACTTGACTCCTGCACATCTGGCACAGTCCAGAAGATCTTTTGAGAGCTCTTCACCTCACAAGTTGTCCTGGAGATTATCCTGTGCCTGATGCTCTAGCAGCCATCAGACTAATAGCAACTGGCCAGTTCCAGATTATGCATCTGACTCCTTAATGACAGCTAAGGAGCATACAGCTGCTGTGCATGGGAAGGACTGTCCTGTCTCTATTCTGTGGGAGAAAGAACTAGTCATTGGTACTTGTTCAAGCCTCACTTTATCTGTTGTGAACTATAATACTATTTTTGAGCAAGTCACTACCAAAGCCAGGTAGGAAATAAACATTTCTGGAGTGAAGCTGGATGGCTGGATAGTCGGCAGTATTCTGGGGAGTAACTTGTAAATGTTACTATATGGAGCTGCAAGGAATTATATTGCCAGTATTAGTGACCATTATAAACTAGCTAAAAATTCCTTGTCCATGCCTTTAAATGATGGACTATCTGCTTAATATATGTCTGAATAAAAACAGTACTACAATGTTAGTGGGTGTCACAACAGCATCGTTTCAATGCATCTTCCTGTCTATGTTAAAGTATACAGTCTAGTGCTTCTGGCTCACAGGGGTGCTGTGAAAACATCTGGTGGATAACTCGCAGCCAGCGTACTTACAGTGGGAATGCTTGGTCCTATGATTAGGTGGTCCAGCCAAAACCAATGATCAGAGATAGATAACACTCTGACATCCAACTGAGCTTTCACTAACAGACCTTTTGGGACACAAATATCAAGATTCTGTTATGATAACAACCTGATTGAAGTGAGAAACTTCCAAAAAGTCTCCACATTATCCAGGGCTGTTGTTTTGTGCAAGCTAAAAATTGATGACAAACAATTGCTTGCCAATGTGATACAAATATCCACTGAATAAATGTGACTTCTCAACATTCTGGTTTTGCTGGAGATTCATATTTTTGAAGGCTCAGGAAACATGTAACCAAAAAAAAAGAAGTCGTAGCCCTGTGGAATATTTAATGGAGATGACCTATTTCTAACACAATCTAGTTTTTTGCAAAACTTGGATCCAGAGGAACCCATCTGGATTTTATTAATCCATAGCAACAGTAATGTGAACTGACTGTATTTCATGCTGTTCTTTGTATTGCAAAAACAGCACTTTGCCATTCGATGTATGCAGGGGCACTGAGGCCCTGCCTGCTGGGTAAACTGCCCTTGGTTACATTCATTATGCTCTATAATGGCTTCATTAAGAGTCAGTTTTGTGTGCCTATACTAGCATTTGGTGCCCAGAATTGGAAGCATCCAGGAATGCTTTCCTAGAAAAGAACACTAGAGCATAGGTCTCATTTTTTAAGTAATTAACACATGACAAGGCTAAGTAAATAAGCCAGTGAGATGACATGAAAAGCAGATTACAAACTGGTCTTTAGCCTGAGTCACATTGGTAAAGAGTCCTATCTTAGCCTAGAGATCAGATTAGAGAGAATGGAATTGTTGGCATTCACCCAATCACACACATTGGTTTTGTCACTCTTGTATTTCAGGGTTTGGTTGGCTAAGTTCCAAAGCTCTTTCTTTCCCTGGTTAAAAATGAGGGTGCCTCATTCAGAAATCTGAGGTAAGTACCTCTAAAGTTTTGGTAAGCCCACTGCTCCGATGAGAAGCCTTAGGAGGAAAATATTTTGGTTTGTTTGTTTATTTTGGCTTTTCTTTATTTGGATCCTTCACAGGGCTCTCCAGAGTAGTATGTAGAATACTCCTGCAGTCTCAGAGAGCTCAGTTAGAAAGAAATAAATATATTTTCCACTGAATGCCTGGTAAATGACTTAGGAAGGAGGGAAGACAAATGAGACTTCTGTGTGAGCAGAAGATTCATCCATAGCTGGTCTCTCCTATGAAATGTTTTAGAACAAGAGATGAGCTCTGGTGCTTTTCATAGTAGAGCTGGGAAATGGGCATTAAGCAGATATTTTTGCAGCTTTTTCTTCCCCTGGGAAGGGAAGGTGGGTCCATACCACTGCAAGACCTGTACATGAAATTTCTTTTTTTGCTGAGGCTCTTCTAAAAGGTTTGAATTTCCTTATCTGGTTTTATAGATTTAAAAAATGTGTTGGGTATGTTTAGAATATTAAAATAGCTGCTGTGAATGGGGATAGAATCAAGGGAGAATCTTACTACAGTAGTCACTGCCCATATAGATATATGTAGCTTGAACATTTTAATTCCCTGCTGTGCAACTGCCCTTATGCTCTTGATATGTGGCTTAGAGCTCCTCTTGGACATGATCTATCACTTCTGGTTCAAATACAGGTAAAAAATAGCAGATGTCATAAGCACTGGAAGAGGTTCTCGTTATTCTATGAATGACTGACTTCATGTAAAAGTCTATAAGCAGCTTTAGTTTGTTTATTTTGTGGATTAAACCTATGTCTAAATCTGGTGTCCATTTTGGCTTTGCGGAGGCATCCATGGGAGTCTATTGAAGGCAGGACAAGAAATGAAAAGGCAGGTTTTGTCCTCATTCCAACCTTACAGGAAGGGAACACTTAAAATTAGCCACATGTGGTACTTGTGGACAGGAACTGAGACTCTGTACTTGGCAGTGTAGAAATAAGTAAAAAGAGAAATCTATCTGAAAAAAAAGGTGACAACTAAGACCATAAATATGAAATGCAAGCTCTATGGGCAAGCTTTTGCCAGAAAAACTGTAATGCAGTCTGTCACATATTGTGAGACAAATACACATAGAAACAAGAAAAGTCTTTTTATTGTCCTTAAATCACATGCAAAGTTGAGGAGTAATGAATTTGAATAACTGGCCCCTGATCACGCTAAATTAAATTGAGGATTAATTTAAGTTTTTTTCTAAAAGCAAATCAAATGCCTTAGAAACAAGACTGTCCTTCCTCTCAAGTAAAATTTAATCAAATTTAAAATTTTATCTTACATAGTTGACAATATTTATTATTAATTATTGTCTATTATGTGAGATAATAAGAAGCCCTTATTTCTTAGTATCTTGTCATGTAAATGGACAAACACAACTGTTAATACATAACTAAAAGTGTTCTTGGATGTATAAGTCTAGAATTATTTTTTTCTAGAGACATTGAATTCCCAATGCAGCATTTATGATGTTTCCTGTATACCAAGCTCAGTGTCATCATTGCACCAGAATCACCGCTGACAGACAAAATAAAGGATTTCAGTCAGCCTCAGAAATATATCTTTCCAGCTTTCTTGTTCCTGGTTTTATTTTGTTAGCACTTCAGTTTTAAATTGGAGTTTTATCTTTCATTTTCCCATGTGTTTAAACTAGAATAAAAGCTGTAGCTTCTTGCCTTACTACTTTTAGTGAGATAGCATCGTCCACAATAAAATTCATTTTTCACAGATATAGTAGTGGGCTCTGAATTGACTACAACTGCTCAGGAGTGAGACCTTGATGCTGTGATATAGATACCAAGACATCAGCTCAGCACTGAGTAGCAGTTCAGCAAGCAAACAAAATGTTTAGCATCTTTCAGAATGAAAAAATTAGAAAACACCATTATTCACAGTTCATTCACAGCCTGAATGATGTGTGCAGTTCTACTCTCTCAATGTGAAAAAAGATTATTTGAGATCATAAGAAGGCACAGATAAGAGAAACAGGGACAACCAGAGGTGTGGAACAACTTGCATAGGAAAAGTTAGGGCTCCACTGGCCTCAGGAATGATACAGAAGAGGTCTACAAAATCATGAATGGCACAAGGAGATTTGGCAGTGATCAAAACTGAGCTGAGTTTTCTCCAGCATGAAAACTGAAGGCTAACAAATGAAGCTGGTAGGTGCCTAGTTCAAATCAGAAGTAGGCAGTACACCTGAAAGAGTGGTTGCCCTATGGATCATCATAAGACGCTGCAGATATAAGTACACAGTGTTCAAGGGAACACTGGACAAGTATTTGAAACAGAGGGCCCCCAGAGTTCCTGAATAAATTAAATCAGTCTCAGAAAGTCTCCTGAGTTGAAATCAGCTACAGGGTGAAAGAGTATGAAGTGAGGAAATAGCTTCTAGCCTTTCTCTGCTATGCATTATGTCCAGTTATGGCCACAAAATACTTGATTAGCTCGATACTTGGTGTGAATCAGCACTGTATTTTTTACAAGCTAACAAGGCCCTAACTGTTTGTGTGACATAGAAACAATTATTGAGCCTCTACCTTCTGTAAGATTTTATTGTTTTCTATAGAATTTGGGAAAAACGCTGGATGTTTTGGGCTGTACAGTTATGGGATCTGCAGTGTGTATAAGGTGATCAGAGATATACATCCCTCTCATTACAAGTTTTCCAGAGTCAGAAGAGTTAGGAATGTATACTTTCACATCTGTATCTTCACAAATGTACAATGAAATACCAAAATAACCTGGTGTTTAAAAGAGAGCTGTGAGGAAGGATGAATTCAGCAGTGTATTTCATAGCCTCAGAATCATAACTGTGTGAAGTCCTGCTCTTTTAATTTCACTTGCTTTGTACACAAGGCTCTATGAATGTTCAAAGCATCCTTCTGTGTATGAAGATATCAGAATTCAAGTATTATTAGAAGCCCTATTTTCATCTAGTTTTGAACTGTATATTCTTCCTAACAATGAAATCAACGTCTAAAAGTATCATTTGAAGAGAAGAAGAAATGGGTTTCATATGGGGATAATTATATGGTCTTCTCTTGAAGTAATACAGAAATCTCTGCCCTGATGAAAGAGTCAGGAATAATTTGTTTATTTAGCATTTATTTGGGCATCACAACACTAAAACAGGTCGGAAGGAATCTAACCCAGATATTTTATGTCTTGATTATTGGTTACGAATGTGAACAGTAAGCTTCAGCTAAGACAAACTTACTGCGAATCTGATTAACCTGCTTTTTGAGGTATCACCTCTTATGGTGAAAGGATTGTTCTGTCTCTGTGCTCAATTCAGCCCTTGGTTTCTTTAATGAAATATCCAGTAAAGGTGCCAATTGTGGCAGCAATTTTAGTGATGTGGATTCCTGTCCATGAGATCATCAGATCATTGACCAACCTGACTTGGTAATGACCACTTGGTAAGTGACCTACAATGGATTTGAACTGGTGATCTTAATGTGGAAGGCTCTGAATGCCACTTCTAATTTCTGGAGGATTTAATTCTTGTGTTTTTATTCTAAAATAAACTCTGTCCAACCTCAGACTTCTCTCTCAGGCTCTGTTGTGACAGTAATATTTTCTTTATTACCTTGAACTACTTTATATCTTTCACAGTACAGAAGTTGATTTTCTCCATCCTTTCATTCAAAAATAATCTTCATATACTTTTAGTTCATAGAATTATATTAGAAAACTTTACTTTCCAGCTCACGTTTATAAGAACAAGTTTTAACAACTATATTCAATACCCTTGAAACAAAACCATGCGCTGTAGCATGGGAACAGCTCTAAGTTCCTTTCTCCAGAGAAGTCTACGTCAACAAAACTTTTGCCTGAAGAATTAGCACAGGACTGGCCCAAATATTTTGATGCTTCTGGTTGCAGAAGCACACAAGAAGGGAAAGAGGAAAAAATCAATCTTAATCTGTAAGATTAAGTTATGTAGCCCTAATTGAGCCTAAATGTGTATCAAATATGATGATTTCAAGCCCACAATGGTCCTGTTATTTGGAAACACATTTAAAAAAATGCTGTTGTCTTTGAATGTTTTTTTTCAAGTAGCATTTGCATACTGATGGCAGTTATCAACCCTTCACTGAAATATTCTCATTTTATTGTCAAAGTAAAAAATGAAGGTGAACACTAAATTGTTAGTGTATTCAGTATAAATGAACTTTCTTAAACTGACAGGATTGTTAAAGACATAGTTATTTTCCCATTTTTAATAGCAAAATATTCAAACTTTTGCATTAGAAAACGTTGGACTTTGTATAACCTCTGGGGGGGGGGGGGTGATAGATATTCTGGAGAGGTTTACTTCTATGCATTACTGGTTCCTGGCATAGGGAGGGAAATTTTACTCTGAAATCTGCCTGAAATTGTGTACGGCTTATACAGCCAGGCATAAAACTGAAAAAAGTTACCAACCATTCCCTGAAACACATACCTCGATCAGACTGAATGCGATAAATCAGTATCTTCTTCAAGTAATGATCTAAAATAATTCAATATAAAATATTGAGTAAAACAAACCAAACCAGTTCTTCTCAAATGTCTGCAAATTTGTTAAATAAATTAAGGAACTAGACATATAACCCTTCTCCTGTATAAATTATAGCATGGGTACTGTAACTTCCCAAATATTCAGTACTGCTGTATTTAACTGCTGTGAGCTCTCCATGTCTTTGATCAAAATGGCCAGTGTTCAGCATCTGGTTAAATGCTCAGCATATTTTTTATACAGCCAGGAAAATACATTTTTAATTACAGATCCATAAAGACCTTGCGGTTAAGAAGGAAAAGGAATCTAAAGTTTCCTCTGAAGTCAAGCTGGCTGACTGATGAAGTGAAGACATGTAGGAAATGAACAAGCATACATATTGGATTGTATATTTCTGTATTTTTAGATACTATACAAAACTGAGATTAGCTTTGGAAGGCTGACTTGCAAGACAGAATATCTGACAATGACATGGACATATGCGAAGCTTTGCTCTCCAATGTGAAGTCAAGGTGTTTTCCCTACAAAGCAAAATATATGTCTTATGAGGTCTGTGTTACGCTTTCAGAAACATTTTTGTGTCATACATCTGCTCAATAGCTTTAATCCAAGTGTGCTGTACTCTTCATAGGGAAGCAGATTGGAATTCTGCTTTTCATAGAATCATAGAATCATAGAATAGTTAGGGTTGGAAAGGATCTTAAGATTATCTAGTTCCAACCCCCCTGCTGTGGGCAGGGGCATCTCCCACTAAACCATGCCACCCAAGGTTATGTCCAAACCAGCCTTGAACACTGCCAATGATGGAGCATTCACAACTTCCCTGGGCAACCCATTCCAGTGCCTCACTGTGGAGAGGTAGGCACAAACCCCGTTTTGGGTTAGGAAACAAAATCATTTATTATCTGAAGGTCCAGGGTTGATATAGGCTCTACAAAGTACCTGCATGTATGAGCGGCTAATACATTTGGTTCCCTATCACCACCCACGTGGGTGTCTTCACTTCTTCATTGGTTGTCTTGCTTCTCGCTGTTGTCACCTCATTGGATACTGGTTCCTTGCTTCTTTATTTCTTCTTATCTTGCCTACTTCTCCCTGTAATACTCAAAAAACTTTCCTAGCATTTCTCTGCTATCTCAAAACTTTCCCAGCAGCTAGTCTAGCTCAGAAATCCTTTACAATGAGGTTTGCACTCACATCTCCCCCTTTTTGTTTTTCTAAAGACACAACCTTCTTTAACATATTATCCGTTACTTCTTGCACACACTTAGGCAGATAGGGAACAAGAAACCAAATACAAAGGAAAATATCAGTACAAGAAGTTTTACATTTCTACTGTTTTATCCCTCTCGTAAGTGATATAGTAACAATGCTACTATTAGACCAAGGTATCTCTACTAAACATATTTGAAATGGCTGTGGCACTAACTACGCCGAATTAGAGTTGTTTGTCTCAGTGTTCTAGCTAAGTTCGCCCATATGTTGAAGTTATTCCAGGGCATCAGTCACATTGTCGACGTTGATATTTTGGTGATTAACCCTAGATTCTGCGTCCATAACCGCAGGTTGGTTCAAAAGAGGCCGCACCAGCCGTGCACCATGATATGTGGAGACACAAGCATACCCTAGCCCCCAAGTTATTAGTGGATATGGCCCTTCCCAACAAAGCATTTGTGGTGATTTTACCCAAAACTTTGGTTGATGAATCCCGATGGGATTAGGCAACATTTGGCTGTGCGACAGGATATGTCTGGTAACAGCTACTGTCTCATTTCCCCCTCCAATTGTCAAGAAGTTTAATACATAAATTGCTTTATATAGTCGTGCCTGTGGAGATTGTCCCTTCATTCCTCCTTTTTGTTTTTCTAATAACATTTTTAGTGTTTGGTGACATTGTTCAACAATGGCTTGTCCTTGGGGTGAATGTGGGATCCCTGTGTTGTGTTCTATCCCCCAGGTTTTTAGAAATGTTTGAGTTACCTTACTCAGACATATATATAGGCAAGGCCATTGTCTGGTTTTATTTGTTTTGGAACACCTAGAGCTACGAAGGCACCGCACCAATGACGGACAACATCATGGGCCTTTTCACCTGTTTCTGCTGTGGCCCAGACCATGTGTGAAAATGTAACGATGGAAATGTGGACATACTTTTGTCTACCAAATTCAGGGATGTGAGTGACATCACTCTGCCATAGCTGTAGGGCATTGGTACCATGAGGGTTTACTCCAGTATGTGGGTGGGTTGCAAATGGTTGACAGTCAGGGCACATTTATACTATTGTACACGCTTGTGATCAGGAGAGAGAAAACTGTTTTCTGAGTGATCTTGCTGATTGGTGCTAAAAAGTATGTGATAATCTAGCCTGTTCTAACTGATTTGGTAGAGGGCTTGCTACTACAGGAGCTGCTAACCTATCAGCTCTTCGATTTCCCTCTATGATAAATCCAGGCAAATCTGTATGGCTACGAATATGAAGAACACAGTAAGGTGTCATGCGTTCATCCAATTGCGTTTTTAACATTTTTAAATAATATAATAAAGTAGGATTGGCAACTTCTTTCAGCCACGAATTTTCTATTCTAGTTACAACTCCAGCAACATAATTTGAATCCGTGATGAGGTTCAATGCTCAGTGACAGTGTTGAAATGCAAACACTACTGCAGCTAGTTCTACAATTTGTGCTCGGCTCTGCGACGTGCTCTGCCTCCCATTTCCCAAAACCAGAATTTTTTCCCCCATGACGTTGTGCTTTGATCGACAGTGCTTAAGTTAGTGACGCCCCTTTTTACAACATGGACAAAGGCTCAGGTTGCTATCTTGGGGACAGGAGCGCTTTCATTCATGGGACTGTAGACCTTGTTTCTCGTGGCTGCTGGAAATGTTAAGAAAGCACTTGATTTTGCTTGAAGTTTACTCAGTAAAGTAATAAAATAATAGAATTCTCCTCGTGAAATTTCCTTATAAAAGGTTTTGATAGCCCTAAAATGTAAGAAAGAGCCATATGACACCTCATAGATAGTGCCTTAAGGGGCTCCCTGAAGAGCAAAGCTGGCAGCATATTTCCAGCTGATAGCTCAGATGAGTGGTAGGAACAGGAGCTGTCAAGAGGCAATAATACAGCACATGGTAGCATGACAGGAAATGAATAGAAGGGAATTGAAAATGGATCCATCTTGTCACACACACAAGCCACAATGTAGCAGCTATGTGTAATACAAGTTTAAGTGTTAAAGTACCTTTCCTTTCTCTCAAGGGGAGACACAACAAATTTGCGCTATATCCATATACAGGGATGCAAGCACCCTTTGCCGCTCCACGCAGCCCTGAGATGCCCCCCAGAGCCCTCCCCTGTTGGGAGAGGATCCAGGCAGACCCAAGGACATCCTCTCCACACAGGCTGGACCAAACTTGGCCAGACCTGAACATTCAGCCAAAAATGAGATCCTGGTAATAAAGCTCATGTTTGCCTTCCCAATGAGGTTGAGTAAGCTGCTGGCCTGCCTGGTGATCTGGGGAATCTTCTTTTTATTTTCTGTTTCTTTTTATTTCCCCATAGGGAAAGTGTAAAAAAATGTAAAGATGTTCTATTGAAAATACAGTGCATATAAAGTAGATGTGATGCTGTTCAATGCAGCTGAACAGGGCTTTTGCATTCCCTGACGTTTTTCAGAGAAGATAAGGCTTCTTCTGTGAGTCAAAAATGTATACACAGCTCATATATTTTTCATTTCAGTTATATAAATACAGGAGGAGTCCAGGAGATAATCATATCTATAAAAATGCTCCAAGACTAACTTTAAATTTGTGAAGTGTTTTGGAGTCCTTTTGAATGTAAAGCATTACAACTTGTCAATGCATAACACTGATATGTAGGTTTTTAGGTGTACTGGAAAGCCAAGGAGATGTCAGCTGAAGGCAGTTAATACCAGAAGGTTGCATCCGGAAATATTTCTGCTGCACATTTTACTCATATCCAGCTTTCCCTAGTTCTTTGAAGCTGAGGGAAATATTTCCGCTGACTTGAGTGAGGCTGGATAGAAGATATATGGCTATGTTTAAGATAGCAGCTTAATAAATACATAAATTAAGAGGTTTACTAGAATGAAAAAGAATTTCCCCCTAAAACATCACAAGTCTAAAGTTGATTCTGCTACTGTTTACGTACAGTGTTTCTTTTAATACATCTCTTTATATTGTAATGTCTTCAATTCCATTTATAGTGGAGCAAATAAAAAATTAATTATGTGCTAATGTTTTAAAGTAAAACATTCTCAACTAATTCATCATGTTCCACCAAAGAGAGGTGGATAATAAGGAATAACATTTATATAGTTCTATGTTTTGTTATAATAAAAATCTGCTGAAAACATGTGCCATCCTACCCTTTGTGCTATAAAACACTCAAAACCTAGTTTGCTACATTAGTTTCTCTGAACTGGAAAATAGATTCAGATAAAGCCTCAGTCCTTAAAAGGTGGAAGAAAAATTGAAGTCAGAGGTTAGATCTCGTTTGCCTTACAAGTTTCTAAGTCAAAAAAAGTAGACTCTGTAATGGGTCATTCTATAGGGAATCTAGTCTGCATTAGCTACTGTCAGTGTCATGGAAATCATTATGTAATACTTGAACAATTTGATTTCTACAGCATGTGTTTGTTTATAAAGTAATGTTATGGTAACTGGACTGTTCTCAATCTTGGCTATGTGGTTCTGTCTGTTGTAGCATTTCTCCTGCATTTTACATGTGATCTTTCATTTTATTTAGTGATGAGGGTGACTCTTTTGGTAGTTTTATTACAGAATTTGCTGCAGCTTCCCTATATGTTCAGGCTCTCCAGTAAGATACAGAAGGAGAGAAAGGACCTCTTCCTTCATCCAGATAGCAGAAGAAATTTTCCAAAGACATCTTTACAGTTCCAGTCAAGCAAGGGCAGGAATTCCCCTTGTTTCTTGATCTCTATGACTAGTGACATTACCTTGATGACTGCAAGGCTAAATAGAATTGAGTTCCTTCTGTCACCTTCTGACTTTTCCCATTATATGCTCACAAGATACTACAGTTATTACTTTCTGCTGACAATTGTGTACAACATAATTTTGTGGAACACTTTTCTAAGCAGGCTGGTTCTTTCACAGGGAGTGAAATAAATCACACAGATTTACTGTATGTCACTCAACTTCCAGGTTACATGTGCCTATTTTGTTAGAGGGTTTTATATAAAAGCGTTTACTGTCAATTCAAAGTTTTAGAATACCTATTCTCAAAAATGGGAGTAGGGAACTTATTGAAAAGAAAGAATTTGAAGTAGCGGAAGATTATTCTTGAGGCACTAGGGGTGTCCAAGTATTTTTGTCAAGATATTTGTTCTCTTTTGAGATCCAGTGCTAATGCATGAATGCTCAGAAGCTCAGGTATGCAACTTCTTCTCTCATGGTGGTATATCTTAACAAGTTGCAGCATTGAGGACCAATAGATCCAGGGGCCTTCAGCTTTTAGGCTGCTGGGAAACAGGCTTGCCTAAGATCAAATTTCACATTTGATTTTCCCTGTTTTCTCTAAACCTTCATTAGTACCTTTGAGTTAATTTCAAACTAATCTTAGTTTATTTCCAGTGATTGAAATTCGGGGTTTGGGTTGGTTCCTTGATTGTTTGGTTGTTTTTTCTTTTAAACAAAGACTATTAAATTTTTAATTTTGTGAAAGACCAAGACAGCTGTAGAGAAGCATAAGCCTTGTTAGGGATTTTGCAGCCTTAGTCCGCCTTTATATTGTAGGAAGCAAAAAACAAGCATAAGGCAGAGATGTGTCCTTCTAAAGGGTCCATGATTTGAAATGCTTCCTGCAGAGAGATTTGTTATCTCCCTGCCCATCCACCCCTTTTCCTTTTCTGCTCGTACATGGAGTCATTACCACATCCAACAGTGTTTGGCTTAGCAGTCAGGTGGAGCTGGCACACAGTTTCTTGTGGGACCCCATAGTGAGAAGGAATCTACCTCCTGATTTCCACTGCTAAGAAAGACCTGATGGTGCTACCAAAGGTGGCTCAGTCCAAGTTAGGACTTTGATTGGACCACACAATCACAAGTATAAAATGTGCATTCCTTCAAGCATGTATTTGACAAAAAAGGGCTGAAAGTGGTCCTTGCATAATCACTTACTAAGAGACTCAGAAGACAAAATGATAAAAGTGGCTTCTGTGCAACGACTTGCAGGACAAGCCTCTACGGAGTCCTACTTGAAGGTGGCATAACTTTTAGAGCAACTCTATTATTGCTGCAAGCTGTACCCCTGGCAGAGATCCAAGCTGACAGTGAGCAAAAGTCGATAAAAGCAACCAAGTAGATAAAAGCAACCAAGAAGATAAAAGCACTGTTTCCTATATGCCTTTTTTTTTTTCACTAACGAACTCTATTATGTTTATAAAATGGTTTCTCACCTACAGCTTGCAAATGCAATTATAATTGGGTCATTTTAGTCCTTGTGTGTTCTTTACTATATTGTTCCCAGGCTAGTTCAAAATCACCACAGCCTAAAAAGATTATTCTCAACAGCTCTTTTATGCTGTTCATTTGAAATACTTTGAAAACCATTAGATTGTTGCAAGCTTACCAGGACATTTCCATAAAAATAAGCTGCATGCCAAAGAATCTGAGATTCATATATTACAGGATATGGTCTTCTCACACCCTCCGCCTACTCACTTGGAAGAGTCTCGTGGTCTTCCTGCATCATTTGACACATCTGTAGTTGTTTAATTGTTCTAGCTGTTCAGATTGTATTGTGAAACAATTGCATACAGGACTCATTAAAAATAATATAACAAAAAATTCCCATGTGTTTTACATCCTCCATAGTAACACGAACCTTGGAAACTTGTAGTATATTCAAACAATATTATTCTTTTTTAACAGGACATTTAAACCTTTGTTAGAGTAGACAGCCAGTTTGCAACATGAGAATTTGAACAGTATTTCTGTGTTTCTAAACAAGTCATGAATGGGATGGGGAGTGTGTTATACATTGAATTTGTTTTGTTTTGTTTTTTTTTAATAGTTATTTGCTTATTTCACTCTTGGCCCTGAATCAAAAAGGTACAAAACCATGTCTTTATGTCAACTTTCAACTAGAAAAGCCTTTTCTTAAGTCCTGTTGAAATGAGTGCGAACCAAAACATCTACTCAGAGGTAAGCATTAGCCTGTAATATTTCATTGACTGGTACTTTTTCCCACAAGTGTCTTTGGAAGTTCACCTGGCAAAGAGATGCTGTTGAAGTGACATGGACAGTGGGACTGAGTGCGCCCTCAGCAAGTTTGCTGAGGACACCAAACTCTGTGGCTCGGTTGATATGTTGAAGGGAAGGAATGCCATCCAGAGGGAACTTGACACGCTCATGAGGTAGGCTGATGCCAACCTGATGAAGTTTAACCATGCCAAGTGCAAGGTCCTACACCTGGGTCGGAGCAATCCCAGGTACAGCTACAGGTTGGGTAGAGAAGAGATTCAGAGTAGCCCTGAGGAGAAAGACTTGGGGGTGTTGGTCAATGAGAAAATGAACATGAGCCAGCAGTGTACTCTTGCTGCACAGAAAGCCAACCATATCCTGAGCTACATCAAAAGGAACATGATCAGCAGACTGAGGGAGGTGATTCTGCCCCTCTACTCTGCTCTTGTGAGAACTCAGTTGGAGTGTTGTGTGCAGTTCTGGTGTCCTCAACATAAACAGGACATAGAAGTGTTGGAACAACTCCAGAGGAGGGCCACGAGGATGATCAGGGAACTGGAGCACCTCCCCTATGAAGATAGGATGAGAGAGTTGGAGCTGTTCAGCCTGGAGATGAGAAGGCTGCAAGGAGACCTCATAGCAGCCTTCCAATATCTGAATGGGCCTATAGGGATGCTGGGGAGGGACTCTTCATGAGGGACTGTAGTGATAGGACAAGGGGTAATAGGTTCAAACTTAAACAGGGAAAGTTTAGGTTGGATATAAGGAAGAAATTCTTTACTGTAAGGGTGGTGAGGCACTGGAATGTGTTGCCCAGGGGAGTTGTGAATACTCCACTGCTGGTGGTATTCAAGGCCAGGTTGGCCATAGCCTTGGATGAGATGGTTTAGTGGGAGGTGCCCCTGCCCTTAGCAGGGGGATTGGAACTGGATGATCTTAAGATCCTTTCCAACCCTAACTATTTGATGATTCTATGAAGTGCACTTTTTTATTTCAATTAGAATTGTGTCATAGAGAACACATTGCCAAATGCCTGAAATTCCACTGTTCCTATTTCACTCCTCAGCAGAGAGAACTATCTGCATCTCCTGCTGAGATACCAAACATCTGGCAGATCTCTAATTCCCATCTGACTCAAGATCATAGAACAAGACACTTGATATTCATGCTGAACTAGACCTCTGGTACTTGAAGCAGAGCTAGATATATGGTTTTCTTAGCTTAATAAGCAGGCCCAAGTGATGAATAAGCTTCTGTATGTTTACCATATTAATACAGATGTAAAATGTATTGTGCTGCTTCGCAGAAGACCAGATGAGTCCCTCTTTGTTCCAGTCTATGAGTATTTTTATGCACATTCAGTATTGCCTTTAACTGCCTGGAGACTGGAATTTTCTACAGTTCAGCTTTTCAAGCACACAGTGTAATAGTAGAGATGAGTCAAGTGGATTATGTCCTGGGCCAGGTGCCATGAGATATCGTGAAAGCTGAGAGCTGTCCTTCTGGCTTTAACCTCTCCATCCTTAATCACTTTCTCCTTATTTCTACTATGATTTCTTCTATTTCTGACCCTTGGGCCACACTCTGCATTTGGCAAAAACCTTATGCGTTTGAAGTGAAATGTAGTAGCTTCCGCAAAGGATCGTTTCCAAAGTAACTTAATTTCATCAGAAAATCAATGGCTTCTCTGAATCCAACCCTTACTGAAATTAGTGGGAACCCCAATAATCCACAGCATCTTTGTTAGGACATCCTGTTGTAAAAATGGAAATAAGGTTTGCAATGACTGTGAGCAGAAACCGTACAGTGGCCTTGCAAATACCTTCCCAAAGGTTAGTGGTGTTTAATAACACAGGTACATCTCCAGCACCTACACTATATGCTTTATAAAGTGTAACTCAGTGTTTCAATATTTTCATTGTAAGGTCTAATGCAGAGCTCAGACTACACAGGGGAATAATGTATACATCACAGATCTTATCGTACTTTCCATCTCAACTGGCTTTTTGGCAGAAAGGTGATGTAAGCACTCTGAGGAGCACTTTAGTTATATTCAGAAAACAGGTTTTTCTGTAGGTTTTCCCTCATATCAATTTGGATTTATTGGTGTATTAGAATAGACGCAGCATTAAACAGGCTGTATGTAGCCTCGAACAGAACATGAACTTTTGTAAATGACAATAGATTTAAGACTACATACATGTGTACAGGCATATGTGCATAAAATATATATAGGGCAACACACAGCCACCACAGGAATCTGTTTGTGTTTGCAAACTAAAAATTTGAGCAGAATATACAAGGGCTACATATGTGTTCATTAGTAACTGGTTGCAGAATAGACACCAGTTTCATATCCTCTTCCAGTAATAATTGAACTGAATTGAATCTGAAACACCAAGGGTTAACAAAATCCAATGGACTAGACTGGGCATCTTTTGCAAAGTGAATCTCAGATGTAACTGTTTTACAGCAAGTTATTTTCCTAGGGCTTGACAAACAATGTGTTCCTATGCAGCAAATTTAACAGAGGCTGTGCCGGTTTTCCAGCTATTAGAAAGAGAATGTCATTAGTTTCATCTTTATTCTGCCCTCATTCCATCAGGCCCAAACTTTGAGTTGGGTAACTCCCAATAGGATTAAGTCGCATATGGTCAAACCATAGACTCACAGAATCGTAGAATAGTTAGAGTTGGAAATAAACTTAAGATCATCCACTTCCAATCCCCCTGCTCTGGGCAGGGGCAGCTCCCACAAAACCATGCCACCCAAGGCTATGGCCAACCAGGCCTTGAACACCGCCAGCAATAGAGCATTCACAACTTCCCTGGGCAACACATTGTAGTGCCTCACCACCCCTACAGTAAAGAATTTCTTCCTTATATCCAATCTAAACTTCCCTTGTTTAAGTTTGAACTTGCTACTCCTTGTCCTATCACTACAGTCCCTCATGAAGAGTCCCTCACCAGCATCCCTATAGGCCCCTTTCAGATACTGGAAGGCTACTATGAGGTCTCCACTCAGCCTTCTCATCTCCAGGCTGAACAGCACCAACTCTCTCATCCTGTCTTCATAGGGGAGGTGCTTCAGTCCCCTCATCATCCTCATGGCCCTCCTCTGGACTTGTTCCAACACTTCTATGTCCTGTTTATGTTAAGGACACCAGAACTGCACACAATATTCCAAGTGAGGTCTCACGAGAGCAGAGTAGAGGGGGAGGATCACATTCCTCGACCTGCTGGTCATGTTCCTCTTGATGCAGCCCAGGACATGGTTGACTTTCTGGGTTGCGAGTGCACACTGCTGGCTCATGTTCATTTTCTCATTGACCAACACCCTCAAATCCTTCTCCTCAGGGCTGCTCTGAATCTGTTCTCCACCCAACCTGTAGCTGTGTCTGGGATTCCTCCGCGCTGGGTGGAGGACCTTGCACTTGTCATTGTTAAGCTTCATCAGGTTGGTATCAGCCCACCTCACAAGAGTGTCAAGTTCCCTCTGGATGGCATTCCTTCCCTCCAGAGTATACACAACTTGGTATCATCAGCAAACTTGCTGAGGGCTCACTCAATCCCACTGTCCATGTCACTGACAAAGATGTTGAACAAGACCAGTCCCAACACCAATCCTCGAGGGATGCCACTCGTTACTGGTCTCCAGGGGGACATTGAACCATTGAACACAACTCTTTGCATGCAGCCATCCCTCCAGTTTTTCTTCCACTGAGTGGTCCATCCATCAACTTGATGTTTCCCCAGTTGAGAGAAAAGGATGTTGTGTGGGACAACATTGAATGATTTGCACAAATCCAGGTAGATGACATCAACTGCTCTACCCCTGTCCATCAGTTCCTTAGCCCATCATAGAAGGCCACAAAATTGGTCAGGCAGGATTTCTCCTTAGTGAAACCATGCTTTGTTGTCACCAGTTACCTTGTTGTTTTTCATGTGCATTAGCATGTCATTTAAGTAATGTTTCTGAATTAACACATGCATTTGCAGAATATATTTTTAAACTTAAATTTCTTTGTGAGATTAATTCATTGCTCAACTCACATTTCCTTATTAATATGTATACATCTGCATATATAGAGACATATGTATATGCACATAAGTATATGCATTTTCTCTGTTCTACTAGACTTCCATGAGGTGGTGTTTCCAGCTCTGTGTATGTGAGCTGCAAGGAGATATCTACTTTTGCATATGCAGTGACAGGAAGTGGAATGGATCAGCTCACATCTGTTAGCCATTAAACAGTGAAATAATAACAAACATAATAATTAAATATTATGTTAGCGGGCCAACAAGAGCAGATACGAGACTAAAAGCTTATAGCTTTAGCTTATAAAGCTAAAGGTGAGTCAAAAGAGGGCCCACATCCAACTGGTTTCTTAGAAGGCGAAATGCTATGTACCCTTCCCTGGTTTTCAGTTCTGCAAATACTGCCTTCTTGGATCATCATAACATGCCATTAGAATGAGTGGGCTTGAGAATTTCCTCTCAAAAACTATAGCAGCCTTCATTCCTTCAGCAGTGTTCTGAGAGGAACAAAAAATAGGCCTCAAATATTTTTGGAGTCCGAAAGGCATCACTTTCCTTACACTTGTTCCCACTCGCCTTCCACACTTGGGTCTGTTGAACCTGATTGTAACAGGGATTAATTAGAAATGTGTGCCAGTTTTGTAATAGGTACTACTTAAATGATTATTGGGGGGGGGGGTGGGGAGCAGGGGGGGATTTAACAGCTCTCTTGTGATGCATTGCATCACTAGAAAGAAAAAGAGGACAGACTAATTAAAAGCTGATCAAGACAATGAGAGTAAAAGAGATTTCAGAAGATCATGCCTCAGGACATTGCTTCGAGTGATAAAGCAATCTATTATTGCACGTAAAGAGAGAAATTGTTTTTTTGCTGATACATGTGATAGTTATCAGATAGCAGATGTCATTACCAAGAACTCTGTCAAGCTAAAGGAACATCATGATGAATTGAAGAACTGGTATTTACAGAAGATGGCTGACTGCCAATGGACTGCAAAATTAAATAGCATCAATTAAGTCAGCATAGCTAATTTTGTGCTGAGCTAATAAGCTAGTAATGACACCCTATACATAATGACCTCTTAATTAAAATGACAAAATATGATAGAAAATATGTGTGTACACTGTCAAGTATTATTCAAGCTAGTTCTTGATGATTTAAAATATCTATCTATAAAAAAAGCACTGACTTTTACCCACTTCTGGCACTTTGGTAGGTAACTGTTTCTACTTGAGTTCTCTGTTTTTACAGTTTCTGTTTCATCCATCTCTTTAGGTGTAAATATAAAAGGGAAACATTTGCTAGAGCATTTTATAAACACTGGTATGCAAACATTTGGTGCAAGTTTGGGTCTTAGTTTTCAGCTGCTTGTTTCCTTCATTTATCAAAGTCAGGGTGTGTTTCTCAAGTCTGAAGTCTGGGATCAGGCGACAGTGATTCAGTAGTAATGTGGTGTTAGTCATGTCTCAATGACAGGACAGCAAAGAGCTTGGGTTCTCAAGTCAAATGTTCATATCCCTGTCTTCAGAAGGACAAATTGCATTCAGGACAAACTGTTCCAGGCTTTGAGGACCTGTTGATGCAAGCAGACTGTCAGGAAAGAGTCTTCACCAACCTTTGGTATTTCAGTAGATAGCTCAGTGTCTCAAAGGTACAGTAGATTGCATTCACTACCATTTGGCAGGGAATGGTAGGGGCAGCGGACACATGCAGCCTTAACTGCTGATCTCAAATAGAATGCCATGTTGGCTGTTCCCAGAGGAAAGGAAAATTACCCCAATGACACTGTTACTGTCTTCTCCAGGTGAGAAGGAAGTGGTGTCCCCATGTTCACGTAATGTCTGGTCATAACTGCTCAGACACATACAATCAGCTTTTTAACTGTCTCATGGAGAAAGTCAGCAAAGGATCCGACTCTTGGCCAGACTTCAGAAGGTCAGAGGTCTGGTTCAGAAAGAGCTGCAATTACTGATCCAAAGTTTGTAAAAGCTCTCCAGATTTTCTGAGACTGTCAAACTGGGCAGGAGCATTTTTCCTGCCACTTTCAGCACTTCTGTTTCCCATCTGAAGCTGGACAGAAGAATTGGAAAAAAAAAAAAAAAAAAAAAGAAACACTGCTTCAGAAATTCCAAGAATGTTTGGCTTCAGTCTGGTTCTAAAAATGTGTAAAGATCTGGGAGGCTCTCTTGTGGGGTCATATCTAACCTACCTAGTTTGTTCCATTTTGTCTGCGTTTCCCTTAGGATGGAGTGGTGTTTCTAGCTGGAATCCAGTGAGGCACTCAGTGTGCATCCTACCAAATCAGCTTCTCAGCTTTTCCCAGCTGCTTAGGGGTTCCTACTGATATTAAAGCTCTCAATTAGGGAACAGATTCTGCTTAGCCTTTAATAGTTAACACTATTCTCTGATGAAGAAAGAGCTCAATAGTTTGACAGCTGCAATACTGCAATGTGAATGAGGAGTCTTAAATTTCAGAACAGTAGAAAGCATGCTCCTAATGCCTTGGTGTTTCAAATAGGAAAATGATGTTTATATCACATGGGCTAGTCAAGTCATGGGAAGAAAATACATATTGGCTTCCCCTGTTAACTCTTTCCTGCTGCTTTGGGATCATGCTATAAGGACCAGTTATTCATCCTTTCTCTTTCTGCTTGGAAAACGCTATTTTTTTTTCCAGAGGACTGTTACAAAAGCGCTGGACCACTGCAACAAGGGTGTCAGTCACTAGCATGCTTTGTGTATGCCAGCAATGACCAATGTAAGGTCAGCAGCCTAGGCCCTATTGCTTCAGCTGAAAGAGAATTTGTCAGGTTTAAAAATGTCGTTTCTATTCATATTTAGCCATTCTTACATAAATCTAGGTGCTTTTGAACTCGCTTTAGTTCACTGGGAAAATTAGACTTTTCTTGAAATCCTGGGGAATGAGGATTAAAATTAGTATGCTATTAGTTTTTACTGTGAGTAAAAATGAATCAGCTAACATATCCTCATAAGATATATCAGGTATACCGAGGTAGCAGGCAGGCTTCCGCAGAAACCTCTAAAACCACAGATTCCAATTCTGCTCTTCAAACTTAGAAACAATTGAATTGCAGAACTGTTTGCATTAAGAGGGCAACAGAGAGGATTGTTAAGCCAGTTACAAGGAGAAGAGAAATTTTGACAGGCAGCTCTGGATCTTGGCTCAGCTATTAAGCAGTTCAGATGATTTTAGATCTGAAACTCTGGATTGAGTTTGTGCCTGTTACTATGCACATTGAGAAACTTCCTGCAGCTATGCTTATGCCTTTGCTGGGAAACAGGCGCTACTCAGGCTTCCTGGATCCTTCGGCAGGAGCAGGCTGCAGCTGCATTCAACCTCTGACTCCTCCAGGGAGGAGTATATTCCACATGAAGGAGCTCTGAGAAATACTTATTTTCACCAAGACAGAAATCTTCCTGTACTTTCCCAAGGGATTGAGTGCTGCCTAAATATTACAGACCTTGGAACAATATTTTTTAACTTAATCAGCAACTTTGAACCACTTGGCACCTTTTCATTCCAGGAAGAACTTTTTAATAGGTTTTCTTAGCTGTATTTGGGGGCCAAGATAGTCAGGGTTATACTCATTATAATGATACCTCTGTAGAGTATGCCAGCATTTTCCCTTAGCCATTTTTAAATAAGCACATTAGTACTTGTAAGTTCTTGTAATTTGCAAGGAATCAAATAAAAAAATTTATTTCTGTAAGACAGAACTCTTTGAGCTGAAGGGAGTGTGCAAACAAAGTGTTTACTGAATTGGTACGTTTCCTTGTGATGGACACAGTCAGTTTAGGCAATAAACTGTGGATGGTAACTGCTGCCCTCTCATGTGAAAAGAACAGCATTTAGCTTAGCAGAGACACATTTTGTGGCGTAAAACTGGATTTCATGTTGTGCTAAGTATCTTATTTTAAGCTTTATTTTGTATTAATAAAGTTTAAAATATTAGCTAATTAATAAAAGTAGTATAAATTTTACATCCTCAACACAAGGTATTTTTGCCACTTAAATGTTATTTAGACTCTGAAAGTAGGAGACATTTGGATTAATACTCTTTGGACTTATAATATCCTCTTATGAAGATTAATATGATGCTTGGTGAATATAATTTTCCCTCTGTGACTTTTATTCCATACTGCATTTTACTCTAGTTTCAACTTTCTCCTATGTTTGGTTAAAAAGGTTAGTGTAATAGTGAGGCTGAGGGATTCATTCCCCCTAAAAATGCTATGTATATGCACTACATGTGCAAGTTCACATTAAAAAAAAAAATTATTAAAGTTTTTTGAGGCAAATAATTATGATGGTGAAGTTTGAGACTGCAGGTATAATTTCAGGTCAGGTCACACATTTGCACTTTAATCATATAGTTTGTTTTAAATTCACTAGCTTTTTTCAGTACACAAGATATGTGTGTTCTTAGGATGCACCAGAGCTGAGAAGTTAAAAAGCTAGTGCCTTTGGATGTGGGTTTGAAGATATACACCTTCATCTGCATCCAGTGAGGCAGAAGACTACTTGAAGGGAAAGGATGGTCTGTGCCCATCTCTTCCCCAAAATTCCTATGAGATGACACTAAGCAAGTCAGTAAAACATCATTAAAGTCACTAAAACTTTGACTTTATCAAACATGACTGAGAATTTTGCGTTTCTTATTTCTGGGCCCTGTTTAAAGGTACAGCAGAAGGTAATAGGACCTATATTTTACACATAGAATTATGGTGAGAACTTCAGTCTCAGGTGTCACAACTATAAAAAGTAAATTGCTACCATTGCTTCAGCTGCAAAACAGGAACTATACTGTGAAGATAATGAATACATATGAAACACTCAGATACTACTGTATTGAATATGACACAAAAAATCTTGAGGAAATTAATGACGCTGTCTTGAGAATAGCTTTTGAATAAAATTAAGCACGTAAGAGCCATTATCAAACACTGGAACAGGCAAATGAAAGTTTTGTTTGTGACTACTTTTCATTTCAATTCACAAAATGAGACAAAGACCCAAATAGCAACCAAAAGAAACCCACAAAACTCCCAAAGAAACAAAACCCAATAACAAGCCACCAACCCTGAAAGCATAAACATCATGTTATATATTCACAGAGGGATCAAAGTACAGTCAAGTATATTGTAGTTTCTGACTTTCTGAGTGTTTGACTTGGCAACTTTGATGCTTTTTATATGTCAAATGTGTACTGGGAGAAAAGTGCTATAAATTCAGGGTTAGGTGGTTATTTTTTGTGTTTGTTGCCTTTTTTTTTTTTTTTATTACCATTACTTCTCAATGTCATGAAATAACTTGGCACAGTCCAGTTTCACCTTGTCTTTAAAAGAAATACAGTATTTTAGATGTGGTTTTGCACTTAGTGAAGAATGTAAATTTGACGTAGAAGAACATTAGTCCTTTTCAGGAAAAGTTTGGTGCTGGCAACTCTCAGAAATAACTTTTTTTTTTTCTCATCAGAAGCTGAGTAAAAATGAGCTATATTTGGAAATAGAGCTGACCTTCTTCTGTGAAGACACCAGTTTCTTTAAAGCAATATTGGGCAGTAGGTCTGCAAGGAACAGGAGCAGGGAGAGATCAAGGAAAAAGCTCGTAGTGAAGTGGAGCGTGAAAAACAGGCCACCTCTATGGAAAGTGATGTTTTCCTCATATCAGCAATGTTTCTTGCTCTGAGTTGAAAGATAATGTTTCTGTCTTGAATCTTGATCACTGCCATATGCTGGTGCCAAGAGAGCAAGAAGGAGGAAATGAGGCAAAGGAAAAAAAAAGAGACCTGTCCATGGGAATGAGGTAACTTTACCAGAGCTCGCAACAAAAACCTCCATTTGTCCCCATGCACCCATTGTCATGAAACAACAAGACGCAGCCACAACCACATACAGTATCCTGCTGGGCCTCCAGCCAGAGCTTGGTCCCCCTAAGAAAGGACAGAGGTCTTCAAATTACCATTCGGTTATACAAATTACTTTCTTTTCTTTGTAAAACAACACCATTATTCTTGCCTACAGACCTTATGCTGAATTGCCAAGTATAACAGGGTGTCTGTTGAGGTTAATGAAGAGAATATTCTTACAAAAATACTTAGACTCTGCTTATAATGCTGAAGGTGGCAGGGGCTCTGGATTTCAGTTATTATGTTCTTATTTTCTTCCTTCTTAGGAAGTTGTTTCCACACAAGAAACTTGTAGGATCAGGCCATGGCTCACATGGACTTATGTCCTCCAACTGTGCAACCTACTGCACAGCCATTCTCTTCTGTGGTAAGAATTGGTGATAGCAAGCAGTTACCTTGGCACACGCTTACCTAACCAAGGTGAGATGTAGTACTGTTTCAGATATGCTGCATACGGGGTGAGCAGGGGCTCTCCAGCTTTCCCAGAGGAAAACCAAACTTTCTAAATTGTCAGCCCTGTTTACTTCAGGCCAAAAGGCTGGATATACCAGGATATGGAAGGAACAGGAAAAAAGTGACAGATACTAGAAAGTAATTTCCTTTGTTCCAGTGGACACCTTATAGACTTTGTAGATTTTGTGTAACTTTCTTTGTTCCTTTTCTCCTCCTAATTTTTAATGTCATAGATTGGGAATAACAGATCCAAGGTGCTTTCCACCACTTTGAGGCAGATGTCAGCACTATATCAGAAAGATGGAGAAATGTATTTCTCTCTCCTCCCAGTGGTTGTATCTGTGTACTTCTATGCAAGAAAAAAATAATTATTAGCATTGTAACATGGGAGTAACTGCATGAAACTGCTCCACATTTTTCATAAACATGTTTAGCTAGAAAAAGACCCCTTCAGGTTTTGAAGAAATGCTCCTCTACTGTGAGTTTAGGGTGACACAATTTATTTTAGGAGAGTTGAAGGAAGGAGGAGGAATACTAATTTTGTTCATTCTTTTCTGTTCTACAAATAGAAGAAAAGAACAGAGAGAGATGTTGGTGTGGTTTTTGAGCTCTGGATGAGAGGGTTTCTCAAAAGGGTTGTTTGACTATTTGTCCTGGGTTCAGCAGTAGCAGTCATTTTTTTCCCTTCTTAGTAGCTGTTGCAGTACTGTGCTTTTGACCTTTAGACTGGGAACAGCGCTGATAACAACAGTGGTTTTAGCTCTTGATCAGTAATTGACTGCTACTGCTGAACCCAAAACACTATCACTGTTTGATTGTACAAACTAAGAAAATTCAAAACTTGTCGTTGCCAAACTCTTCTCTACAGAAAGCTAAACTTGGAAAACAAACCTACTAAAAGCCAGTATGGGCTTGATCCAGTAAGAAATCAAGCCTGTAAAGAATCAGAGAATCATAGAACATTCAGGGTTGGAAAGGACCTTAAGATCATCTAGTTCCAAAACCCCTGCCGTGGGGGGGGGCCCC
>JASSUY010008473.1:0-14839 GCA_032466535.1 Forpus xanthops
CCTGCCCATGGCAGGGGTGTTGGAACTAGATGACCTTAAGGTCCTTTCCAACCCTAACTATTCTATGATTCTATGATCTCTAAGTATCCCTTGTGCAGCTGCAAGCATGGTTATTGCAAATAAACATAAAATAACATAAGAGGGTTTTTTTCATTATTTATTGGTGGCACTCCTTTTTTTTTTATGAATTTTTCTTGTTTATAAATAATTTTCATTGTTGCTAAATCCATATTCTATTTAATATGTACAAATGATGGTACTTTACTTTTTTTGGAGGAGGTATGAGACATCTTGGAGAGTGAGGAGAGTTATAGGGAAAATGTTGGTTTGTCAGTAATTATGACAATCATGTCTTCCCAAAGGTTGCTTATTGGTGGTGCAAATACAACTGAAAACTTAAGTTCCTTTTTAAACGAGGATAGTTTTGTGTAATGATGAGATTGTTCTACGTGTGGTTTGGATATGCTTAGTACAAATAGTGCATTCAAATTTTATTCTAGCTCATTAGTAGCAAAAAAATGTAGTCTGAAAACTAATAAATAGGTGAAAATGTCTTACTAAAATAATTCCTTCAGGCATCTGTTATCTGCCTCAACTTCATCCTTTTTAAAAACTGATTCATCATCTCCTTGGCGAAGATGATATGTGTTCCCTATGTGTTCCTAAATCTGAATGTAGCATTTAGGTTCATTTTGCATGTTGCTCTTGGGTTGCTTTCTTCTTTGTCAAATTTACTTCTGAGAGCTCCATTCCCTCTTCCTCATCATAAGCAGTAATGAAAGTATTCATATCTTCTTTCCCATAAAAAAACTGTGTATCAACATTATCAGTGCATAAATGGTTCAAAGGTGCTTAAATTCATGCCAGCTGCTCCAGTGACTCATTACCACGTGGTTAAATGTCTGAGAGCCTGAAGATACTCACTTTTCCTGCTGGAAATGTCTTTACAAAGACCTTTTTCTGTTAAGAGTCATTGTAAATCACGGTTCCTCAGTGCGAGGAATCTGCAATAGCTGAACAAGCAGCTTACAAATCAGAGCAATTTGCTTCTATTGTCTGCATAAAAACAGTGATTTTATAACAGTTGATTACTTGGAGAAATTTAAATAAGATACTTTTAAGAAAAACTTTTTAAAAATTATTTTAATACATTTTTTGTTGGGAGGGGGTGAGCTATAAAGGCAAGTGTTAGGTTGAACTATGAAAAATCTGTGATTTTTTTTTTCAGTTTCCTATAGCTTGATCAAAACCATAATTGTCTCTCATTTGGCAAGAAGAATGAATGTCAAAGTTTTAAAATAACTGATAAGCCAAAAGACATTTAGACGTCAGTCTGATCTGAGGTTGGGTCAGTGCCTCAGCTTGATACCTGCACCTCTTCTGTCTCTGTTTTAGCCTCTTTCCCACAAGGCTGTCACTTATTCAGCTAAATCAATATAGGAGCTATCAAAGAAATATGTATTCTAAAATTAATGACCATTCATTTTCCAGTTCCACCTGCTTTAGCCTCCAATATATGAAACACACTGATATTCTAGAGTAATGTCTTGAGGCATAGCACTGAATATCACACGGAAAATTTTCACTGTCCAGTATACTTACTGCTTAAACTTCTTTATTGTCCTGTAGGACACTTGGATAGTTGAGGCTGACTTCTACGTGAACACTGATGATAAGCTGTACACTGGTTTTATTTCAATGCATTTTCAATTCTAGTGTTTGTCTACATGTGCAACTGATTACTCAAGCAGAAATTGTAAATATTTGAGCACATATTTTCTTTTTAATAGTTCATGAAGTTGTAATTCATAATGATACTGACATTTTCACTTCAGCATGTAAGTAACCACCAAATTTTACATTTTAACATTTAAAAAAGAACTCCAATTTTATCATTATATATCCATTTATTCTGTAGATGATAGTAATTTCAGTTCCCAATCTAAAAGTAAGTGAAGTGGGTAGATTCCAGCTTCTAAGCAGTATTACCTACCTGTCAGGCATTGTTTAGAATACAAATGCTATGAGGAACTATGCATCAAAGAGAAGTTTTCCATTAACTGATCTTTATTAATTTTTTCTTTTTAAATTTCACAAAAATGTAATCCTCAGAACTAACAGTTTGATGTAAAATTCATTAAAATATGTGGAAACATATTAATTTACCCAGTCTTTAGAGCAGGTCCTTGAGTGGCTTTTAACGCTTCTGTCTCTGGTTTGATGAGTATTGCCTTCATTACACAGGTGATGCTGTGTGGGAAGGTTAAGTTTTGATTCCAAGGCCACGAAATGAGGCAGGTGCAAAAGACAAAACTGAAATGTTGCAAATTCTTCATCTTCATTTTATATTCAAAACAATACGCGTAGGTGGAAATTCCATACAGATCTGCACAGGAATAAAATGTCCAAATCCTATTTGTGCTTTTTAATATAGTTTATATATGCCCATGTAAGTTAACAGGTTGGTGATAGGCAATTGAATTTCAATCTTTTATCATGCTGGTCACCCAAAAATATTACAGTTTTACCTATTATTGCAATGCTAGGAATTCTTGGACAAGATTTGGACAAGATACTGGAGTTTTGGTAAAATAACCAAAACCTTCTCCTGTATGCTGCAACAGAGCTACCAGGGTGCTTCATTGACTTTAATGTGGACATTAACACTTCTGAGAAATCACCTTAAAGAGAGGGAGCACGACCATTTTGCTGGGGATCTGGGATGAGGGTGAGGGTTCCCCCCACTCTTCATTGACACTTCAAGCACACTTCATTGCTCAAGCAAAGTTGCCATGCTTCCTGAATGGACAGAGGCTCTGTGGAGGCCAAAGGAAGGAAAAGGATCCAGCCTTACCTAAGGAGTCCAGAAGGTTAATCCTGGGAATAATATTGTTTATTTGATTTTGCACCAAGCATAGCTTCAAACTCAGCCTGAGCATGTAATTAAATGTTGAGTTCTATCTCCACTGCTACACTCAAGGAACCTTTATGCAAAGTTAGTATGTGTGGTATACAGAAGTCAGCTTACAAGTAGAATCCAATTTAAAAGAAATTAAATGTAAAATTAATAGCACTCACATTCCATAGCTATGTAATTATAAGTTAGGTATTTTATCAGGAATGCACTCCTGACTTCTAGCGTCTGCAGGGAAAATCCATAATCTCCATGAATTATGTTCATCATAAAAGGCCAAAATGCCATCTCTTTAATTCTGCATTTCACTTAGGTGCCCAAGCAAGTACATTTGACTTTAGTTTGGCAATAAACATATTCTGTACAACTGAGCTTTCAAAAGCAAGTTCAGAAGGTTCCAAGGATTTCAGACGGAAGCATAAATCAATAAGTTTAGTACAATTTAACCAAACTACTACTTTATGTTTGGAGACTGTCAGTGCTTTGACAAGAAGCAGTAAAGCAAACTCATTTGCAAAGAATTGTCTAACCAGAGTGAGGTGGCAAAAAATTATCCAGTTTCCTCACATGCTTCACCATCTCCATGTAGTGCAATATATTCACATTAGAATAACACACAAAATATATTTTTTATTTAAATGATGCAAAAAAAAATATTGTCATAATTGCTTTATATTATACTTCAAGACTAAATATTAGATTTTGAAGGCTTTCTGTCCTAAGCCAAAAACCCTTTAAAGTCCAGAAGATTTTGCAGAGTAGCAAGCCAGTGTTTAAGACCTGACTTTTGGACCCAAAGTGAAACAGTGTTCTAACATGCATCCAAGATTAAATACAATTTAATTTTCTGCTAGTAGGTGCTCACCTTTTCCCTCAACATGTATCACTAAAATAAGGAATCTGAGGTCCAAAGAAAACAGAAGGGCACAAAATAATTGGAGTGGTAGTTTTGTTTCATTAAGTACCTGCAAGCGAACTAAATGTATCTGCATTACTATGTTATTATGCATTTGCATTGTTATCATTCTAAAAGCCTGAAACCTTACTTTGTTCTCTGTCCACAGGGCTATGGCACCAGACTTTCTTTCTAATGGATTCATGGGCCAAAATGCATGTTTTAGCTGACTATATTTAGCTCAGGGCAATATATTTTATCAGTCTATATTTAGCTCAGTGAAGTACAGGTGTCCTTTTTATAGCAGGGAGATGAGAACCTTTTCCTCCACAATTGTTCAGTTAAAAAAAAAAAAAAAATTGTATTTATCACTTTGATAAATTCCAGGTAATTTTCTTATTATCCTAGAGCACCCAGATGGGAAATATGGGTGTGGTTTTGCTTGGGTTTTGTGACTTTTTTTTAGATTTTCTTAATATCTGTAATTTTGGTCTTTTTCTTCCTCAGGATCTCTTTTATTTCCGCTCTTTTTTACCTATACTTCTGTGTATTTTTTTTTTTAACTTACTTCCATTCTCTGACATCTTTTTTTATTGCCAGAATCAGCCCCAAGGTTGTTTATGCTTTTGTGCTAGAATTTATTAGCAGAAATTAGTCACAAATAATGCTCCTTGAAGTGGATGGGACACATCTCTGCAGGCTAAGACTGCTTTTGGTTTGTTCACCTGTATCTTAACTCTGGAATCAGCTGCTTTAACATTACTCAGTGCCAAATGCATGCTCACAATGAAGAGACTATTAGACTGTGAGCCTGGATCTTGCTTTGTTACACTCATTGAAGCAGTGTGAAAGGCCTGTTTTGCAGGGCTAAGAAGTAGGTGGCAGGATGACTGGGGAAAGAACCAGCCCATGACTGTTTCTTCAGCTTCATTGCTACATAAATAGCAAAATAAGGAAAGAGTTTTTTAAATGATTGGCTACTTTTTCTTCTTTTCTATTTAAGGAGCTATCCCAGAAGGCTTGCTGTCATTGAAAACTGACATTTGATTTTTAAGCTGCAGCAAATGCAAGTCAGTCACTCTCCAACAAATCCTCAGATAATGAATATAATACAGAGTTTTCACATTGGCTTTGTAGGAATGTTCCTGGGCAGCTAAACCTCCTAATAATTTTTGACATGTGGCATATTTCTCTTACCTGTATTCTTCTTTCTCTTACCAGGCATATACAGTTCTTCACTATATCCAGTGACTCAGCCATTATATTAGAGATACAGAAATTCTGCTTCTAAAATTGTCATAGTAATCTTAGAGATGTATTGGAAATGTTCTCAATCACCATCACTATAATCCTTATGCACAGCGATTCCTTGAGATGGCTGCAGACATCAAAGTACCTGTAGCATTTATATGGAAGAGGACAATCCCTACCTGCCTCAATATTGGATCTGTTATTCTCTAGCAATTTAATGCTTCATATCATGAGTAAGTGGCCTATTGTGCAGTGACAGTATTACACCATGTTAGCTGGGGCATCTGCAAATTGTAAATGTGCTTTAGGTAATACTTTCCTAATCACCAAGGAGTTTGGCTTAATCAGAAACAAAAGAGAGCAACATAAATCATTTAATATAACAGGCCAAACAGTGACAGCAAACCTGTACAGTTCTGCTATAGCATAGAGGAGGAAAATTAGCCCCCTTTTTCAAAAAAGCAAAATCGCAAAAAAAAACCTGATAGTCTGTACTGTATATGCATAGACATTCTTTGATCATAATACTTTGGCAAGACAGGATAAGGTAATCTTCCTACCTGAAACCTAAAATTCTAGAGGCGTGAAAAGCATAATGAACTTTTTTGAACTTCAGAGACTAAGGCTTGGGTTGTATTTTTTCTCATTTTCTGCAAGAAAGCTCACAACAGCAGGGACTGGAGATCAAGGGATATGTCCTTTTTATTTTCAGTGTGAATAAAATAAAAAGCTGAAGTGTTTTTAAATATGTTTTCCTTACTTTTCTGATGCTTTACACTAAAAAAATTCCCAACAGGTGTAGTATAGTGGCCTGCACATTTTGCCTTGCAAGCAGTCTAAACAGCCTGTAAAGAATGAGGGGTCCTGGGGAGTGGAATGTCATAGAATCATAGAACAGTTAGAGTTGGAAAGGACCTTAAGATTATCTAGTTCCAACCCCCCTGCTATGGGCAGGGACACCTCCCACTAACCCATGACACCTAAGGCTATGTCTAACCTATCCTTGAACACTGCCAGTGATGGAGCGTTCAAAACTTCCTTGGGCAACCCGTTCCAGTGCCTCACCACCCTTACAGGAAAGAATTTCTTCCTCAGATCCAATCTAAACTTTCCCCGTTTAAGTTTGAACCCGTTACCCCTTGTCCTCTCACTACTGTCCCTCATGAAGAGTCCATCCCCACTGTCCCTATAGGCCCCCTTCAGATACTTTAAGGCTGCTATGAGATCTCAACGTGGCCTTCTCTTATCCAGGCTGAACAGCCCCAACTTTTTCAACCTTCCTTCATATGGGAGGTGCTCCAGTCCTATAAAACTATGAACAGTAGGAGCAAGATTTCCCTGCTTCTTTTCAATATAATGCCTTATACGCCCTATAACAACTCTTAACCATGATTGTCAGGAGACCCTTTTTTGACATGGTTTTGTGTGAAGTGTCCCTTCCCATGACAGGGGGGTTGAAACTAGATGATATTAATGTCCTTTCCAACTCTAACTATTCTATGATTATATGAACCAAGTAATTTCTCCTCCCCATCATGTCACCTCTGTATGCTGCTTCCAGGAAGAAAAAAAAAACAAACCAAACCAAACAAACAAAACACAGTCAAAAAACTAACAAACCCAAACAAAGCCCAGAGCAGTATAGTTATAGTCCAAACTTGTCAGTAAAGTCATTTGACTACTCTGAAAACTTCAGCTTTGATCAAATAGCTCTGTTGCATGTGGTTTTCTTCCATCTCCCTTCTTATTTAGATGCTTCACATCAGCTTTGATTTGTAGCCATTTTATTTTCTCACTGTGTCCCATTTATTTTGCTGTGTTTTTCTTCCTACTGACTGGTAGCCTCTCCAAAATAAAGTTCCTCACAGCTATCCCGTAATGGTACCAAAAGGAACTATGGCTGTGTTTTCTATGCAGTCCTCAACTTTCCATGTCTTCTAACTTTTTCCTCCCCTTGTGTCTTGATGAGTTAAAATGTGTGCTTAAGCAGCAGTAGGAACACCTGACAGTTACTGAAGTTCATTTCACTTAAATGTAGCAGATGTGTCTGAAGTAGTTCAGAAGACTAACAAACTCTGCTGTTGTTAACATATTTGGTTTGATCTCTATGGTGAGCTCATCAGAGCGTGCAGATTTGAGAAAATTAAAAGTAGAGTGACTGCTTGTCAAGGTATGTATTTAAAATATTGCAGTTGCCTTGAGAAGTTCAGGATGAGAAGGGCAAACATTGAAGTCTAGGATATTCTCAGTAAAGAACAAATCAGGTTTGTAAACTGGGAAGTCTAGGGAGAGAGGATAGAAGTGTCTGCATTTGTGTTTCATGGCAATACCACTTAAAGCAAAGTGTAAAAATGTGGGATATGGGGGAGAAAAGGAAGATAATTTGGAACCAAGAGAAAAAGCATAGCCTTCTCATAGGCAGTCTTACACAAGGAGGTGTGAAGGTTCATCAACCTTGAAACTGAAGTTTGTTTCTGAAAGGCACTGCGTAGGGGTGAACTAGATAATTATCTTGGATTCCACAGCTGATAATAAAATTCAAGAAATCACGAATGGCATCTAAAACAAGATGTTGGATACTAGGATTAAACATTAGGATATAACTTCCTCTTTTCTACTTTTCTTCTGCTACACCCTACCTAGTTTTGCAACCAAGAGTTGACACAACTCTGCTGAAATAAAATGTCCTCTCTAGGATACTTGAAAAATAACTCTTGGGTTTACAGTAATTTCCTTCACTTCTCAAATCCAGACCAATGATCTGCATGTAAAACAGTTTCTGTAGCACATGTATACATAGCAAAAAATTTGTCATCATCACAGTTAGCAAGAAAAGGCCATTTGATTTCCACAGACTAGAATTCGGCTTATTTATTATTTTAAATATCAGCTCTATCTTGTTTCAGAATATTGTCATCGTCAATAAATAATCTCCATTGCAGTCTCATCTAATCAATAAATTTAAATCCTCACAGAGAAGGAACAGAATAGTATTCATCTGACAATTTGGATTTCATCTTCCTAGAGAAAGAAAGAAAACCATGTTTTACCCAGGGCTTTGTTGCATGCTGAGTTTTATTTCCAGAAAAGAGTAGGGCATGGTGGAAAAGCAGCAATGCAGTTCAGAACCTCTAATAAAGTAGGTTATTCAGCACAAAGAATAGGAAATTAAGATGTCAAGACCATAGTAAAAAAAGCATACCATTTTTCAGCAAATTTCTCACATCCATTTTGAATATTGAAGTTTCCCAAGAAGAAGTTTTGAACTTTTTCTTCCAGTCCCACTTCAGGACAATAAAATCTGCCAAATCACCCCTGTAGCACCTGTTTTTCCTCAATATGGTTTCATTTTGCTCAAAAAAAAAAAAATCTTTTGGAAGAAATCTGTTGGACCAAAATCTTGCTTATGGGAACTAAGGTTTTAAATAAACATTGCACATAAAGAGATTCATAATGCTATCAATTCTCAAGATATTATCTCATCCTTTGCCCTTCAGGTTGTGGGGAAAAACTCAAGATAATCATTTTCACACATTCAAATCAGATATAAAATAAAAATAATTCAATCTACAAGATGTCTTAAAATTCATGAGGGTTTTTTGTTTCCTGTTTTGTTTTTGTTTTTTTTTTAAATCTGACTCATGATTTATTGTGCCTGGCTTTGACAGTACTGTTAAATATAGGGTGTTCATTCATTTTATTCATTCATTTTCTGCAACTTGTCTGTTAAAATCTTTCTGCCAATATATTCAGGGTTCCATTTACCTAGCTGACCCCTTTTCAGAAATATCATCAGCCATTTACTTAACACAGTGCTATAATTTCATTATTTTTTTTATAAAAATTGCTTTTGTTTAAAAAAATCTGTTCATTTTTGTAATAATATTGTTCAATACCCTTTGTAAAAAGAATTATTTTTTTTCTATGTTTTGTGTTGCCTTCTTCAAGCATTATGCTTTGATTTAAATCTTCATTTAGCATGTACTAAGACATTTTGTACTTCCGTATCCTCCTTATCACTGAAACTATCTAGAAAAGAAAATGGAAATGTTACAAGTGAGAAGAGTATATATCTGACAGACTGGTGGGCAGCAGCTAGGGTTACCCATAATCACTGCTAAATTTTTCTCTACACTTCTTTATAGAGAAGAAAATGTGTAGTATTTAATATCATTTAGGGCATAGCACAATTTAGGTAGACAAGGCAGAATGTTGTTTGGTTGATTTTCTTTTTTAATTCACACCATGATATATGGTCTGGTAAGTATTCATCCTAACTGTAATGTGTTAAGAATGCCCAAGGAAGGGGAAAAAAGTTCATATTGCAGAATTGAAGCTGCAAATTCAGCCTAGCATGGTGGAGAATAAGAGTCCTCTACCTCTTCCTCTCTGTGTAAAAAACCTTTCTAGCCTTTACCGCCTTTCTGTTTATTAGTATAATATTTGATTTTTGTACTATGTTCACTTCTAAGCTGCTGATATAAGTATCCTATTTTTTATCACAGAAATTGGAGTGTTCCTCTTATTCTGATCAAAGAGACATAACCATAGAATCATAGAATAGTTAGGGTTGGAAAGGACCTCAAGATCATCTAGTTCGAACCCCCCTTCTCTGGGCAGGGATACCTCCCACTAACCCATGCCACCCAAGGCTATGTCCAACCCAGGCTGTGGAACTGATGGACAGGGGTAGAGCAGTTGATGTCATCTACCTGGACTTGTGCAAAGCACTTGACAATGTCTCACATGGCATCCTTGTCTCTAAGTTGGAGATTCGTCAATTTGATAGGTGGACCACTCAGTGAATAAAGAACTGGCTGGATGGCCGCATGCAAAGAGTTGTGCTCAATGGTTCAATGTCCAGCTGGAGACCAGTAAGGAGTGGTGTCCCCCAGGGATAGGTGTTGGGACCGGTCTTGTTCAACATCTTTGTCAGTGACATGGACAGTGGGATTGAGTGCGCCCTGATCTCTCATATAATCTATCCAACAAACAACAGAGGCGCATCAGAAGACTCAATCATGCAATTCAACAAGGGAAAGTGCAAAGTCCTTCACCTGGGAAGGAACAACCACCTTAGGCACTAGTGTATGCTTGGGGCTGATCAGCTGGAAAGCAGCTTTGCAGAAAATGGATCTGGGTGTCCTGGTGGACACCTAGTTGAACATGTTCCAACATGTCTCCCTTGCATAAATAAAAGCTAATGGTATCCTGGGCTGCATAGGAATGTGGCCAGGAAATTGAAGAGGGTGAAACTCCCCCTCTGTTCATGTTAGTGAGACTACACTTAGAGTACTGGTCTCCCTGTGGCTGTGTGCTCCCCTCTCCACCTCTCCTCCCAACTTGACCTTTATATACCGTAACTCTATTGAAGTGATAACCATCAATTGTGGTGGTGGTGGTAATGGATGTTTCTGGGGTACGATGGCACACCTGACTCAAAGTGTATTCCAGGGAGACAATAGCCAAGAGCTAATCTGAGTAACATCATCTCCCCCTTCAACCATAGTCCTGGCCAAGCACTGACTCAAGTTAAGTTTTTGTACTCAAGACTAGGAGCCAATTATCTTGCTCCACAAATAGTGGGCAGTCCAGGGCTCATTAAATTCTCCTTCACGCTAGTGAGGTGCATGCCAGGATCTCCTCTTGAGTAGGGATGCCTCTCAAAGTTACTCCTCTGGGTTGAGGGATTCCTTGCCGCAACAGATCCTTGGTAAGTGGTTAATAGCATGCTTCATTTTGAAATGTTAATAAGTGATATAAAGGATTGACTGTGCACATGTAATTCTTTAGACATAAACTACATCTGGATCCTAGACTCTTCTCTCTGAGGAATTTATAACCCAAGGGTGTCCTTTCAGAATCTCATGATTCAACAGGAGAGTCTCCCTGATAGGTTTGTCAATTCTGTCCTTTATGCAGTAAATAATTGTACCTCATCATCAAATCTTACTGAATCTGCCACATTTACTAACAAACTTTGTTAAATCACTGGTTTACATCAATAAATATATTGCTGCTTCTCTATTATAAGTGAAGTGTATCACTCTGTCTGTGGCACTCCCCCAGTATAAAAGACATATGGACATACTGGACAGAGTCCAGTAAAGGGCCACAAGACTGTTAAGATCATTTCTTCTATGAGGAAAGGATTAGTGAGCTGGAATTGTCCAGCCTCCAGAAGAGAACACTCAAAGAGATCTCACCAATATCTATAAATAAATACCTGAAGGGAGGGTACAAAGAAGGTGGAACCAGACTCTTTTCAGGGGTGTCCAGTGACAATGTCAGAAGCAGTGATCGCAAACTAAAATATTGGAGGTTCTATCTGAACATCAGGGAGCACTTTATTACTGAGAAGGTGAGTGATTCTTGTGAGGTTGTGGAATCTCTTACTTTGGAGATATTCAAAAGCAGACACGGTTCTGGGCAACCAACTCTAGTTGACCCTGTGTGAACAGGGGCATTGGACTAGATATTGCAGATTTCCCTTCCAAACTTATCAAGCTGATTATGTGCAGTACTGTTTTCAGCTTGTTTTATTGACATGATATTTCCAAAATTTCATATTTAACTAATTCTTGGTTTGGGAATTATGTCCCACTGAATTTGAACAAAACTTATGAAAAGCATTATGGAAATCGCTCTCCTAAGCCTCAGTGTCTAAGTGTCGT
Organism: Forpus xanthops; assembly: GCA_032466535.1. NCBI lineage: Eukaryota > Metazoa > Chordata > Aves > Psittaciformes > Psittacidae > Forpus > Forpus xanthops. Next base: position 11,735 of record JASSUY010008473.1, read on the forward strand.
GGGTTCAGCAGTAGTGGTCATTTTTCTCCTTGGTAGCTGGGGCAGCACTGTGTTTTTGACTTTTGACCTGAGAGCAGTGCTGATAACACTGATGTTTTCAGTTACTGCTTAGAATGTTTACTCTGACCAAGGACTTTCTGAATCTCATGCTCAGCCAGGGAGGAGGGGAAGCTGGGAGGAAGTAGAGACAGGACACCTGACCCAAACTAACCAAAGAGGTATTGCATAAGACAATACGTCATGCCCAGGATGTAAAACTAGGGTCAGTTACCTGGAAGAATTGGATCACTGTTGGGTTGGGCTTGGTATCGGGTGGTGAGCAGTTGTATTCGCTTCCCTTGTATTTCACTGGTCATTATTATTATTGGTGGTAGCAGCAGTGATTTGTGTTATACCTTAGTTATTGGACTGCTCTTGTCTCAACCCATGGGAGTTACATTCTTTAGATTCTCCTCCCCATCCCTCTGGGAGAAAGGGGAAGAAGGATGGGGGAGTGAGTGAGCAAACTATGTAGCTGATTGGTCTTAAACCATGGCACTAAGTAAGACTGGATAGACAGTGAAAAGGTTTTACAGATGGCTTTGATTAGAGTTAGTTCCAATTCTGTGTGAGTAAAGTAAATATCTGGCAGATTTTTTCTTTTCTTCGAAGTGCTGGTTTCCCTTAGTAGTCATCTGCAGCACCTGCATGAACATGACTGAAAACAAATCACTTACTAAAGAGCTCAGACATATCATCAGAGGTAACTTCTAGTTGCTTTATCTTAAACAAGATATCAGTGCCCAGTATCCTTAATGTTCTTTTGATTTCTGGTCCTCAAAGCAATTTTGCTGTCTTGCCAAAAATTCATTCCTAGTATGCGTTTTAGGGAATGTGTTTTAAAACAACCTTTTAGATTAAAAGCATCAATTAAATAAGGCGAATGTGCTATAATTGCAACAGATACATGGATATGGCTCAGAGAATATTAACTTAAAAGCTAATTCTGAACACTTAAATGTCACTCTAATTATTAATAGAAAATTTACTGTTTGTCACAGATGATGAAATGCTCCTTCTAGATTGTAGTTATTCCTGTGAAATTGGAAGGTGCTGCATATCTTGTTATTTGATGTCTTCCTGATTACTTATCTGGTCTACTCCAATGGGACTTTCTCTGAACCTGACTGACCAGTCTTTCTATCATTTAATGCATGGCATATCTACTTTGAATGCCATGACATAACAGAAAGAGTTGCTTCTGTTTCATCAGAAATTGATGTTATGCATATTTCCATTGCAATGTATCTATCTTTAATTGCTGTATAGCAGTGTCAAAAAAATTTACATGTTTATGTTTCATAAGAACTAGATCCCAGGATTTGAATATGGAAATATTAATATGCCTGTATTGGGTTTACATGGCAATGCTATGGTAGCATGGGGGCTACAGAAGCAGCTTCTCTGAGGAGAAAACAGATGCTTCCCCTAGATCCAGTATGGCCAATGCCAACTGGCTTCAAGAAGGACCTAGCACTGGCCAAAGCTGAGCCCATCAATGATTGTGGTAGCACCTCTGGGATAACATAGTTAAGAAGTGAAAAAACTGCTGTGCAGCAGCAGCCAGAGAGAGGAGTGAGAATATATGAGAGAAACAGCTCTGCAGACACTAAGGTCAGTACAAGAGAAGGGAGGAGGTGCTCCATGCAGAGCAGATTCCTCTGCAGCCTGTGGTGCTGCCCATGGTGAAGCAGGCTGACTCCCTACAGCCCATGGAGGCCCATGGTGGAGCAGATCTCCACCTGCAGCCCATAGAGATACACGGTGGAGGAGATACCTACCTGCAGCACATGGATGACCGAACACTCTAGCAGGGGGGTGCCCGAAGGAGGCTGTGACACCTTGAGCAGCCCGTGCTGGAGCAGGGTCCTGGCAGGAACTGTGGCCCTGTGGAGAGAAGATCCCTCACTGGAGGAAGTTTGCTGCAGAACTTGTTACCCTGCAGGGAACCCACACTGGAGCAGTCTGTTCCAGAAGGACTGCATCCGTGGAAGGGGCACATGCTAGAGCAGTTAGTGAAGAACTCAAGGCCACGGGAAGGACTCATGCTGGAGAAGTTCATGGAGGACTATCTCCATGGGAGGGACCTCAGGCTGGAGTAGGGCAAGAGTGTGAGGAGTCCTCCCCTTGAGGAGGAAGAAGCGGTAGAGACAACGTGCGATGAACTGACCAGAACCCTCATTCCCCAACCCTCTGCACTGCTTGGGAGGAGAATGCAGAGAATTTGAGAGTAAAGTTGAACCTGGGAAGGAGGCAGGGGTGTGGGAAAGGTGTTATGTGATTTATCATTTCTCATTATCACACTCTGGTGTTAACTGGCAATAAATTAAACTAATTTCCCTGAGTTGAGTATATTTGCGTGTGATGGTAATTGCTGAGTAAACTCCTGCCCTTGTCTCAACTCGTGACCCTTTTGTTGTATTTTTTTCTCCCCTGTCTAGTTAAGGAGGTGGACTGATAAAGCAGCTTGGTGGGCAGCTGATGTCCAGCCAAGGTTAACCCATCACACTGTCCCAAAATCTTGTAATTTCATACCCTCCCTGAGGAGGATAGCATTCCGTTTGTATTAGTATATTCTCTGTGCTGATTTTTCAATTCTTTCTCACTAATGTAATTTTTTATTTTTAAGGGTCCAAAAGACTGTAGTAGCAAACCAGGATTTTGAAAAGAGGACAATAAGCACTATCAGCTCATGATCAGTGTATCTTAGTAGACTGGTGTTTATTTTGAAAGGTATTCTCTGTGTTTAAATCCATCCCTTTCCAGTCATGAGCAACCATATTGTACAATCTTTTCCATTAAATTGATCAAGTTAAGCTTTAATTTCTAGATTTTTTTTTTCCTAATTCTATTGAAATGCAGTTCTATAAATTCACTATTCTCAGGCTAGAAAGTCTTCTAACTTTTAAGCAAATTTTTAAAAGATTGATATATCTATTTCATCCTGCGTTCATATTGTCCTGCAGCTTCTCATCTTCTGTATGTTTATTTTTTCTGATGTATTTAGATAGTTGTCGTAGTTTGAGGCCCCTCAAACAGTTCTGCACCCCCCCCCCCCGGGGGGGG
>JASSUY010008473.1:14939-25391 GCA_032466535.1 Forpus xanthops
GTTCCATGTCCTTTTTATGTTGAGGACACCAGAACTGCACACAATACTCCAAGTGAGGTCTCACAAGAGCAGACTAGGTGGGCAGGATCACCTCTCTCATTCTGCTGGTCACACTCCTTTTGATGCAGCCCAGGATACAGTTGGCTTTCTGGGCTGCGAGTGCACACTGAAGCTGGCTCATGTTCATTTTCTCATCAACCAACACCCCCAAGTCATTCTCCTCTGGGCAGCTCTGAATCTCTTCTCCACCCAAGCTGTAGCTGTGCCTGGGATTACTTTGACTCAGGTGTATGCAACTATTCTACCCTGGCTATGTACAGGTTTTCCTTTCATTCTTCTCATGCTTGCTAGCCAAAGATCGGTCTGCTAACTACATCACTACACTATATTTGACAGGCTGAAATAAAAAGACAATTCAGCTCAGTTTCTAAGGTTTTTAATCTCATCCAAATCCACCTGCCCAGTGACGAGACTAGACTAAGCTAATCATATAGGCTCCCCCTATAGGATTCATAGAATCACAGCTACCTCAAGACTGAGATATAAAATAGTTTTATTTTGACCACATAGAATAGGACAAGATTAGGACAAAGCGCATCATTCTTTCTGTTGACTATCAAGGAAACAGATTAGAAACCTAACTTCTAGATGAATGTGAGACAGCTCCTGGTTATTTTGATATAGAATTGGTTAAGAACAGCTGTGGGAGCAGCCTTATATAGACAGCATTAAAGATAATTCTTGCTTCAGGCAATTCACAAATTAAGCTAAACTAAAATCCCATTTCAGCCAATAAACTATTTTAAAAGATGCTTTTTGGGTTCATATTCTACATCTTAATGGGAAAAGTGTGCCATATGGAGGGATTTCATTTTGTTAAGAGATACTCAGTACTCTTATCTCCTCTATGTACAGCATGGAAATTGGAAGCAAACATAAAGCTTATAATATATTTTTGCAAGCAATTGTAATTTTAAATACAGAGAACTTTATTAATATAGCAATGGAATACAGAAGCACTAAAGTGAGAAATCTCAGAGTAAAGGCTCTTTTAACTCAATGCCATTAAGCTGTATGAGCTGTATGTTGTTATCTTCTATTTACTGGTTTGCATATATGGATTGTGGATCTTTAAAATGTCATGTATTATTTTCCAAGGATCATTTTCAAAGAGAAATTGTAATTTGCCAAAGACAACTGGCATATAAAATAATAGCTAATGTAACCGTATGATGAAATTGCTGTCAAGTTGTTTACCAATTGTCCAGTAGGATCAAACATGGTCTTGTGATCATTTTCCTGATCAGCTTCAGAAAAGAAATTTATTTGACTTCCAAATCCAGGCTTTTGTTTCAATAGCCCTTGAAATCTTGGGATAGAGATGTACTTTTTATCCTCCTTGCGTAAGCAAAAGCTTTTATGTGTTTAAAAGTGAATCTCATCAAACTCTCCATGGCAAAGGAGTATCCACTAACATGATGCGGGAGAAATCCTTCAGTGAAGGTGAGTAGGTGTGCTCCACACTTAAAAAGTAGATCAAAGGCATGAAGCTTTAACTCACTCTCACCTATATAGAATGCTGCTTCAAAAACCCCTCGTATCTAAAGTTTTAGTGATATTCCTAATATCTGTGTGCTTTCTACTCGCTTCCCACTTTCTACGCCCTAAACCCCAAGATGTTTGGCTTTACTTCCAAAATACTTCCCAGTCAACCTGCCTCATATTTAGAAGGAGTTGTCTACAGTAATCCACAAAGCTGTCTTAATTATCTCATTTTAAATCCTGTATTTGATATGTTGCTTATAGAAATCTCTGCTGCTCGCCTTTGAACACTGACTTTTTGGCTGACCAGTACTGTCACATTGCTTCCTTATGTTTCCCCGTCTGTCTAGCCCCATCTGTTGTCTCTTGTTTTGTACTTAGATTATAAGCTCTATGGCAGTTCAACTGCCTTTTTGTTCCGAGTTCATTTAGTGCCTAAAACAATGCAGGCTTGACCCATGATTAGGGCTTCCCAGCACTAGAATAACACAAACAATCAAACATTCTCACAAATAATCCAGCTGGAGTGTCGGACACAGACACTGCCTTGCAGAAATAACAACATAGAGGAATCAAATTCCACCAGAAGTAAATTACCCAGCAATACTGAGCCATTTGGTCATCACCGCAAAATAGAATAGCCTTCATGCTCCTCTTGCTTTTCAATCTAGCTCACGTTGCAGCATTTAGCTAAATAATTTTTTCTCTGAAAAAATCTTGTCAAATTATTGCATTGGGCTGTTTGGGTACTGGGATGCAGCTTTCTGTGTTTTGGTTCTTCTAAAGTAAGCAAGCTCAGAGGCTCCCTTTTTCTGGTTTACCAGAAATAGTTTAAGTTTGAAACCAGCTCCCTTGAAGCCAACTTGGATGTTCATTCACAGCTTTGCCAGTTTTGCTGCAGAAGGCATTGCTGCCTTCTGGTGTGTGTTACCATGCCTCAAAACCATACCTCGTTCACAGAAGAGAAGAAGGAACAGAATGTGTAAGTGCTCCTTGGCTGCTCTGTGCAAAGCCTGCGACCATGATTTGAACTACTTCATGTGGCAGTTTTAAACTACACCCTTTCTTTCCTCCTTCTGTCTTGGTCTTGTCTGGAGTACTGCTCTCTTAGCTGCTTAGCTTACCAGTTCATGTGTTGGTTTCTGTGCACCCTGACCAGGTTGGATTCCAAGCCTATCTCCTCAGGGTTCTGCCTAGATCACCACAACAGGGAAAGCATTCATGGCCACCCAATCAGATCTCTACTATGTCAGGCATAAAGATTAAGAAGCCACTGTGAGCAGATCCCAGTAGAGCAAAGAAACATAATACCATGTGTCTTTGGATACAGCAAATGATGAATCCTATAACATCTCCAAAACTCCACAGATGCAGAATCCAAGCTCACAGGGACTGACCAGCACAGCTGGGGAAGTTCACAGCGCTTACAGCTATCCTCAGCAGTCGCCTGCAGATTCTGGCAAGGGACATAGCATAGAATCATAGAATAGTTAGGGTTGGAAAGGCCCTCAACATCATCTAGTTCCAACCCCTTGGCTATGGGCAGGGACACCTCCTCATTCCCATTTCAAGGCTGCCTGTATACAGATGGGCAGAATTTGGGACAGGATTTCTCTTGTGGTTTTTAAAATGCTGATGAGTTTAATTAACTTTTTCATGAAAATAAAATAGGGAATAAATTTTAGATGTATTCCTACGAGACCAGATTATTAATGGGTCTCACTTAGATTTCTTCAAGCACCTCTCTGTCATATTGCCAGTATTTTGCAGATTTGATTACACAGAAGAGGCAGCAGCATAATGACTGCTAATTAGAACTGAACTCTCAACCAGTTTACTTTTTTCTAGGTTTCATATTAGCAGATCAATATATAACTGATACAAATAGATAGCGAATGTACAACTGTGTTTACCTCTAGTACTGACATGATTGCAATTCATGCATACCTATCCTGAAGAACTGATGTAGAGAAAAAAAGAAAATCCAAAAGTTCAGCTCCAAAAGGAGGTTTTACTACAAATGAAGTTTTATAACTCTAGTGATCAGGTATCTCCTTGAGTTGTGAATTTTAGATGGTAACAGTAACAAGAAGTGGCATTACTTGTATGCATTCATCAGCTACAAATTATGCTTTACGTACAGTCACTATACAATTCTCAAGGATTAAAGACCTCATCTAGGAGGTCTCAGAGATACTCAGCACCAATAGACTTTAATAGGAGCTGAGGATGTTCAGGAGCCTATGACCACAACACACAACTGTGCACGGTGAAATAATCATGAGGTAAGTACCTGGTGATTTCTCATTTTTAGCACATTACACATTAATTACAGTTAAACCACCTAAGCACAGTCATTAAGTATTTTAAAGGAACACATAACTTCTATGCAGACTGTATTTGGCAAGAAAGATATACGAATTTACTGTGTTCTCCTGTGTTGCCACAGGCATGTGGACAAGCTCTTAAACAGACCAAACAACCCTGAAAGACGACGCAATATTTTACTATTTATTACTGCCACAGATTCACCTTCAAAGAATGCAGCTTAAAGCATGGAAAAAAGTAGATTATGAAAGACATATAGATGCGTGTCATTCTCTGACATGCAGAATGCATAAGGAAGCTAAGTCCAGTGCTCCATCTTCTCTTCAGTTGCTTCTGAATTTTACGACAAAATTGTAACGATGAGTCCAGGTAGCAAAAATCCTGCTTTACCAGCTGCATCGACTGCTGAAACTCAAAAGCAGCATCTTAACACATTAACAGTTCTTCACAATATTATCTTTGTAGGATGCAATTTGTTCCCAATGATAATTAGGTATTTAGAGACACACATAATTAGAAAGTAATGACTGGATGATTTTTCATTTGCTGAGAAATCTGCTGCTAGGAAAGGAGATCTACTATGGGGACCACTGTGATTCTGATGCTAGAATTAGTGCCAGAAGGATAAGAAAAAAGTGTGGTTTAAACTACCCAGATGGTAAAATAATGTGCCAATACAGACCTACACACATTAGTATGTGCATGGTAGTTTTTCCCTCCAAATTTTACAATTCTATTCCTAACATGCATTTCAAAAGTGTGTGTAGTGAGGGGAATACATAAGATTTAGTGAAAGACGAAGTAAAATATTTTGTGCTGTTAAATAGATCTTTCCTAGTCTAATTTGGGATAACATATAAAATGTTCAAGGGATGATTAGTTCTAGAAGGCATTTCTTCTTATTTTCACACACCTACTGCAGGGCTCTATTTCTGTTTGCCTTTGCTGCTGCATTGCCTGTCACAAAAATACATCTTTAAGTGTATATCATTTTTCCTCTGGATTTTATTTACCATGTCACTCACCAGCTAGTTTCATATAAGTACACCTCAAGCTACTGGAAAAGAGCATTCTCCTCATTCACTACTAATATCATTCCATAGATTGAGTGGAGTGCTTTATGAGAGATGCTGCTTTCATCCAAAGACAAATCATGTCTATGACATATTCAGTCGGCTTTTACCCAGGGCTTAAAATCATACATCTACAGCACTAAAATGTTTAAGTTGGCCCTACAGCATCCTTCTTCTGAGAAATTGATAGCTCGTTTTGTGCAGCAACAAAAACCTCCTAATCTCCTCAATTACAGGTGTATGGGCACACTCACATAGATACTCACACCATTACATGCTCATTCAACAGTACCCACACTCGAAACAACATGCAAAAACATATGTGACAATACCAAGCATTAAAACATTGCAGCTGTTTGTACAAACAATTTTGTCCTTTCTTATGCCCAGCCTACGCAACAAATGTTGCAGGTGTTCTGCAGAAACATATGACAATATTACATTATTGAAGGCTGTATCACAGTGCACTCACCCAGGGGAACTGAATAGTGGTTGCAAAGCCAAATCTGGCAAACCATTATTTCCAAGAACTTGGCTTTCCAGTTTCAATGATTTGCTCTTAAAACAGCCTTTGAAGCATTTTTTTTTCCCCTGGCTTTTGCTGTTTGTTTTAAAGGAAATGGCTTCTAAAGTTTACTAGCTTAACAGCAATGTTTTCCCCAAAGCCTCAGGACTTGATGCTGGACCTATCAGCTGCACCACAGAATTCTTCAACTTCATGTTCAGGACCAAATATATCAACTGTCAGCAATAAACCCATGTGTGAAAATTATCTTTTCTATGACTCTCCAGACAGAGCAAAGTAACAAGGTTCTGTGGCAGGTCTGGAGAGGTATGGTTGCAGAGCAGAGAGCCTTGACTGTGCCTGCCCCTTCCTCCCCATTGCTCCAGATGCTCAAAGCATGTTACGGTGCAGCCTGTGCTGCTACAGCTGCTCTGGCAGCAATGTGAACCTGAATCTTTAAAAATGTTTGAGTTCAGTTATTATTCTGGTCTGCTGCCAACTTTTCCTGTGAAATGCAGCTAAAAGAAAGAAAACTGTGATGTTCTACGGTTTATGATTCCACTAAACTGGGCTGAATTCAGGGAATGAAGAAATGGCACTCCTTTAGTTCATGCAGTTTCTTTTCCTTGACCAGATTTAAAAGTCTGCTGTAAACAACAGAAGTGTTAGAAATTGCATTTGAAAGCAACCATATTTTTCTGCAAAAATCTTTCCTTCCAATGTGTTGGGAAACTTAGAGGAGAGTCCTAAGTTTGTCTAAACATATGTTTCATATATAACTACACAAGCGCTTCACAAACAAGTTTATAAACATGATAAAGTGGGCACCTATGTGACAGCAGTTGCACTTGTTAATTGCTTCAAATAGCTAGCTGCAGCTACAGGCAACCTTACATATAGTTACCAGTATCTTATATACAACTTGACTGAATCAGTAACAGTATTAGAAAGCAAACTTCTGCAGTGGCGAAGGAACTTGAGTGCAAATAAGTACAGATAGTCAGTTCATCCTGTTATTTGCAATATTTCAAGTAATTCCCACAGCTAGTTCAGAACAGGAAAGTTCATAATACTGCAGTACTTCTGTCCATTTGCTCTGCGTAGCTCTCTCAAGATTGCCAAATTGCACTATTGCATATCAGAGAATCATAGAATACCAGGTTGGAAGGGACCTCAAGGATCATCTGGTCCAACCTTTCTGGTCAAAGCATGACCTAGACCGTATGTCCCAGCACCCTAACTAGTTGAATCTTAAAAGTACTCAACGATGGGGAGTCCAACTTCTTCATTTCCACATAAATTCTATTTAAAAGATTAACAACACTAAGAGTCTCTGTCTTTTCTTCCCACTATGGAACTTGCTGGCCAAGTTTCATGAGGCTTCACATACAGTGAACAAAACTAAGTGCTGCAGCACTTATATAATCACAGATCAATATTTAACGATGCATCACAGTGATAAATCATTGAATGACATTGAGGTAGGATTTGTATGGAGAGATGGTATTGACCAGTTGATAAACTTGGAAAAACAGACTTTTTTGAACAGGTACCCTTCATCAGATTTGAGCTTACTAAAGAGAGGGTTCCCAAGGGGATTACTGTTCAGCTGACTAAGAATCATGAGATTTTATGATTTTTATCTACACACACACATTCACTTGTGTTCACATTGAAAAATACACTCAAATGTCTCAACATTCCTTAAACAGTACAGGTTTTCTGGGTTTGTCGGCTGTTTTGGGGTGGGTTTTTTTGGTTGTTGGTTTGTTGTTTTGGAGTTTTTTTGCAAAATGGATAGAAGGAATAGCACTACGCTATGGAAATAATTCCCAAAGTATTTGCTTAATAGCACTTGAAACTTCAGCACTCAGTTTTTTTGATGAGTTCACCTCCAATTTTACCTCATAAAGCCATACTTACTACCATGTTCTTCAAAAAATGCATATGCAGGTATGTGTAAAAGAAAGTTGAATATGTGGAAGGAAGAGCTAACTTGCTAATATCAAATAATACTGTAAGATTCTAGTTCTTCTATGAAAATAATAAATAAATACTGCTTCCATGAACAAAACACAGTAAATGACATTATCCCATATGCACAGGGATGTTTACTTGCTGCAACATCTACCTCCTCAGCGAAGTAGTCATTTTCTTGTCATTTCCAAGTAATATGTCATAACTTGCTCAATCTCTTGAATGTTACTTTCCACAACCACACCTTGAAGTGTCCTAAAAGTCTGGTAGAATTCAGGATATTTTATGCCGTGATATCGACACACCACATGCAGACAATGAATATTCAAAGCTGCTCATGGAAGAGTGGAATGTGTTGTTCAGGTTGATTCAATTTTGCATTTCTGCTTCTGTTTTTGTCGTTCATAAGAAGGCGGTACCTTCAAAGATATTTGTACGTGCAGGATAGTGTCAGAAGTTTCTTCCCAATTAAGTATTTTCAATATGAAGATTACATTCAATTTGGAAAGAAAGAAAACCTATTACTTTTTATCGCATTACTACACCCATGTGCAACATCACAGTTAAAAAAGCTGTCTACTGTAACAATTTGATCCCATGTTGGCATTTCAGCTTACAAATGGGGTATTTAACTCTACAGCCCTGTCTAACAATGCCTTCTCATTTAGGCAGGGAGAGATCCAGGAAATCGAACTCTGGCTTATCTACCCTTTTTGTGGCATCAGTGTATATAAGACTGGATGTTTTTTTTTCTTCTTCACTAATGGGAAATAAAATTGGTTTCAAGTGAACATAGAATGAAACAATCTACAAGTAGACCTGCAACTTCGATCAGGTTCATTTCTTTCTATTTCAACCTTACCAGTCTGGCACAAGAAAATGGTATTATAGCGTACTCAGCGTTTATAAGAAAGGCACATAACTATGGAGACAAAATCAGACAGCTCTTTAATTTGTGGCTGGTCAGGTCATAAAAGGAGCACAATTCATAGCCTTGCTTCCAAAAGAAGGAACACGTTAAAGTAAGATTCCAGATGCAATAATGAGTAGTCTGCTCCTATTTCTTTACAGAGATCTATTTCTTTACAGAAATTGTTTGGCTTGAAATGCTGAAAATGTTTTGAACAGAAAAAAAAACAAAACGTTTCCTTTTCAAGCTCTGGCAGAACAACATTCTAATTAGAAAATGGCAGATTCGTGGAATAAGTGGCATCCAAAAGCAAAGATCAGAATGCACTTCATGAAGCATTGCCAATTTGGTACCTCACCCTACCTTTTTTAAGCTGTTTCTTTTTCTGATATATGATTTGTTGAGAAATCAATATTCCATTCTCTTCCTTATACTTCAGAGAGTGCTTAGAAGTACCGATTCGAAGGTGGGGTTTTTACTTACTACTGACTTTTCAATGGGCCCCTTGTACTGCAATTCAAAAGACATAAATAATACCCAAAACCCCCCATCCAACAGTTAAGAGCTCGTAATTTCAAGTCATGCTCAGTTCAATCTTGCAAAACACAATGCAGTACGAAGCAGGTTAAGAGCTCAGATGTGGTCATCCTCTTCAGATACAGATTATTACTATTCCCATCTGATTATTATTTGGTGCTCTCTGTTACATGAATGTGGTATTTTTTTTTTTTCATTTCATTCTACTACAGAAATCATTACGAGAACATCAATAACCTTTACTAACCTCCATATTGGCTGGCAATTTCCCTAGGAGCGTTAAGAAGTAAGTGGAGACAGCTTCCTTCAAAGCAAGGGACCAGATACATCGGTGACCTCTGCTGGGAAAACTGAACCAGGGCTGCCACTGCTCGGCTGAATAAACAGCTCCCAGAACAAGAAATGCAGCATTAAAATTCAAGCATGCCATTTGATATCAGAAGAAAAATAATTTGGGGAAGCAAAGTCTCCTGACTTTTGCTTTTCAAAAGGGAAGAGAAAGTGCATACTGTAGCTGTTGTGATTAGGTGGAGAAATTCAAAGTGGAGAATGTAACAAATACTTTTATCAAAAGCACCCAAGCAATGCAACACAAGCTAAAGAAAGCAGATCAGGTAGCGTGTGAAAACGGATGCAGGAACACCTAAGATGGTTAATTAGAGTGCTTGCAGAAATTATTTGTTTTGTGAAGTTTCTCGGGACTTTTCTAAGAGTTTTTATTCAGAAACTTAAACTGTTTTCATGGCACTAGTATCACTATAGTGAATTCCTCATGTGGAAAATGTCATTGAGAGATATCTATAGATGCAATGGTGATCATAGCAGCATACCTTACTTCTGAGACAGAAACGTAATAATTTATCTCAGAATATGGTGTACTTGCACACTCTAACTCTGCCCACATAAGCCGCACTGTGTGAGCGTAGGTCTTTTGATTGGAATTCATCTTTTAAACATAATTTGTCAGTTTATTAACAGTGCCCATGCCAAGCTTTCATTTATGCTATTTTTGTACTATTGATGAATGTGCAAATGAACAAAAATTTTACTGCAATTATAATTCTATTCCATCCCTTAGTCAACTGTAGGAGATATGGTTGAAGGGACATGAACTTGAAATAGACTAGAAAAGAAATATAGAAATATAACCATAAATAATGTTTAGAAAATGAGCTTGCTTGGGAACTAATTTTGTAATTTTCAGGTGGCTAGGTATCTTTCATTCAGTGGAAGCACTGATTTGATAGGGGACCTACCCTTTTCATTTGGATAGACTCACATTAACATAAGTCAGTACTGAGGACTAGAAATCTGTAAAATATATTATTTTACCGGTAGCTGGGAATTTCTGTCCTTTGTGGATTGTAAATTCACTCTGCTGCACTATGCTTCTTCAGTTCATAGAATCAGAGAACAGTTTGTGTTAGAAAGGACCTTAAAGCTCATCTAGTTCTAACTAACCCCTGCATGGGTAGGGACACCTTCCACTAGACAACTTGCTCCAAGCCCCATCCAGCCTGGCCTTGAACACTGCCAGGGATGGGGCAGACACGGCTTCTCTGTGCAACCTGTGCCAGTGC
>JASSUY010008475.1:0-20349 GCA_032466535.1 Forpus xanthops
GTTGTATTCTCTTTCCTTGTATTTTCTCTTGTATTATTATTGGTGGTAGCAGTAGTAATTTATGTTATACCTTAGTTGCTAAACTGTTGTTATCTCAACCTGTGGGAGTTGCATTCTTTCGATTCTCCTTCCCATTTTCCCGGGACTGGGGAAGAAAGAGGGGGAGTGAGCAGGACTGTTTGAGGGGCCTCAAACCAGGACACCGTGGGAGTTACATTCTTTCAATTCTCCTCCCCATTCCTCCAGGAGCGGTGCAAGGAATGGGGGGAGTGAGCTAACAACTGTGTGGCTGATTTACGGCTGGGTTTAAACCACGGCAGACCCACACAGTCATCAAATCCATATCTTCCCTGAATATATTTTTAAGGTGATTTGGCATCCATATTTGTTTGGGGTTAGGATGGGGATTTTTTTTGATGGAGGTGGGTTGTGAGTTTTTTGAGGAAATTTGCAGAAATCATTCAGCATATCAGCCAGGTTTGGATCCAGCTGTTTTTCAAACAGGTAGGAACCTCTGCAACCATGGCCAGGAATGCACACATTTTGTATAGCAGTCCTAATGAGGTGGAGATAAAGGCAAGACAAAAAATGTAGAGAGACCACATTCTACTTCTTGTAGATCCACACCTACTGACATAGATATTTCAATTTGCACTTTAGCCCCTTGGCAGCTTTTAATTCAGCCATTATGAAAATATTTTTTTATCCCAGGTTGTTTTCTTTTACTTCTTACAAAAGGGTGTTAGGTCAACTGTTTCTCATGACTAGCTGTCATTTTCAAGGGGGAAAAAATGTGCAGTCAACATAGCCAATTCTAACATACTCTTTTCTTCTTTGTTTCATAGATATGTTCAAACCTGCCAATGAGGTACCAGTAGGTTCAAAAGTTTGACTTCTAACACTGGTTAATTTTTCTTGCCCCATTGCTGGAGGAACTGAAGAGCATGCAGTTATATGTGGACAATGATATGCTTATCCTCTGAGAGCTGGTCTGAGACCACCAACTGTGGTGGTCTATGCCTTGTGTCATAGTTCTCAAGTAGAAAAATGAGCTCCACTCAGACTCACACTTGGTGGAAAAAGATTCTGCCATGTGTCACCAATCCCTAGTTCCTTTCAACAACTAGTTTCTTTTAGCTTATTTATGTTATATTTAAGTGGTTCCCTTTCAAGGCATAGGAATCCTCCCCATCATCTTAGTTTATCTAGTTTCTCTTTCCCTTCTTTCTCAGAAAACATTCAGTCTTATTTGTTACATTTTATATTTCTGAATACATATTTAGTTTTCTGCAGTAAATTAGTCATACTGTTCTTCCTGCAAGTGCTCTGCAGCATTTAGCTGTTCAGGTTTCCCAAAATATTAGGGAAGCTGGGTTATTCGGCCTTCTTCCTAGCTTTCAAGGTTGTAGCTCTGTCACTACCTGTACTATTCTTCAAGTCTATACCTTCCACCTTGAGATTTCTTTTGATTTCCCTAATGCACAATGGTATCTCCACAGTGGAATGAGATTATTCAGAGATTTCTTTCTTCAGATTTTTTGGATTTTTTCCAATAGTTTGCTAATACAAAATCACTTGTTACAGAATCACTTGTTGGTTGTTATGACTTTCCTGGCAACAGCAAGATGTGATCCTATTATCTATTTTTAAGTGAAGCTAAACCATCATTTCCTGGTTTAATGACAGAGGTAGTGACTCCTTCTCTTAGATGCATTTCATTTTCTAGGGACATTGTTTCAGTTTTAGTAATTAGTCTTTACTGAAATTTGTACCACTAACACTTACGGTTCTTAGATTTTACTATTACTATGTCAGCACTGTCCATAACACTGTGGTTATTTCAGCAGTAATTGTAGTGCTTTACTGAGTAATAGTTAACATTTTTCAGAATTGCATCATAGAAAATGCTAATACAATCTAACATGATACATTACCCACTATGTAGTCTGAAAAAGTAATAGGAGACATGAATGCCAATTAAATAATCTACTGAACTAACATGATCTTTTCTCTGTGATCTACTTAAACCTATATAAATAACGTTACTTTCTCGTGATATTAAAGTGATGGGTATATAATTATATTGCTGTGAAAAAGGGTAGGTGAATCAGAATGCTGTAAATAAATAGATCTGAAGTCAGCAACAAAGCAGTCTTGGCAGAGGTACAGCCCCTATATGTGGGGTTTAACATACAGAGGAAATAGGCAAGAGAAAACACTCAGTGACATCTTGAAAATGTTTCCATAACTCAGAATGTAGAACTGGATAATGGAAATGGATGTATTGATAAGCTTTGTGAGCAGGAAAAATGTGTGTGTTTTAATATTTTCTATATATTTTAAGTCAGTAATGAGATCTACTCAGTCATTTTTATTCATCTTTCCACCTACTGTTCACTATTTCCAAGTCCATATATGGGATTTTCAGCCAGATTTAACTTGAATATTGCATGCAATGTAGTCCACAAATAACAGGGATTTTGATACTTTTTTTTTTGTTATCCATGTCCTTTAACACTGGAAATAAATTTTAAAAATAGGTAAAATATGCATAGTGCGTATTTTCTTTTAAACTGGAAAATGGAAGCATAAAGCAAAACTTGGTCTACTTCATTTTTCCATTATTACAAGAAGATACATTGAAATTCTGCATCTTTTCTTGTAGCTTTTCTATTTGACACTACTTATGCACTGAAACTTAGAAATTATTTATATTTCACAATTTAGAAATCTGTTATTCTTGTGCAGAGTGCAATATCAGTTTCGGTTTTTTTTTTTTTTTCTGCCTTCAGCACTATCATGGGTTCAGCAGCAGTAAAGTTTTTTTATATCCATTGTATGTGAAGTAAATGACTATGGTGTCTGCAGGCCATGGATAATCAAACCCTTTTGTGCTTTCAAATTTTACCATTAAACCAGGTTGCAAGCCACTTAATTTCTGTGAATCAGGACCACTCATATGAATTAACTGCTCATGAGTACTGAGGTCTTTTTCTGCCAAGCTAAATAGTTCAGACAAATACATGAAAATAGGAGTCAAGATTAGAAACAAGAAATAGACTAGTCCGTTATAGAAGAATTTAGTCACTAATTTCTTCATGAGAGGTCAGTTGTCTTCTATCAGAATTAGTCAGGAAAGATGTGTCTTTAACATATTTTTTCTTTCATAGTTTCATACAAGAGTTCATTTAATTCCCAGGAGTGATTGTTTGGTTATTAAAATAATTCCATTTTTAACAGTTGTGTTGTGGGTTGTTCATTTTAAATAAGAAGCTGCTATTATTTCCTGTCACAAAAGTGATATTTCTTTTTCCTTTCTGTCATTTGACAATAAACTTTGTTAGTTATGAAACCAGATCATTCTGTGTATTATGTGAGTCACTAACTATTAGGTTCACCTTTTACAGAATTGAATTTGCCTATTTTCTTCGCTGGTGGGAATATGAGTTTATTAGTTTGGACTCCTGCACAAAGAGAGAGAGGGATGCTAGTGGCATAACCGGAGGGAATATTTTGGTATACCTTTCCACTCTATCTTTGTGGGTTTGCTGAGGGACAAATTTTTATTTATTTTTCTTTTCCCAGCAGGACATGCTGCTTCATTTTTTTTCCTTCCCCAGCAAAGGAAATCTCACACTTCTGGCACCTTGACACATCACTGACTGTTAAGAGAACATGGAGCCCCTGTTTACTGCTGGCTCTTAAGTCTTAAACAGCCTTCCACTGCTTTTATTATACCATTAATTGCACTTAATGCAGCTGCATTTCTAGTACGCCTGGTTAAGCTCTGAAAATTAAGTAGAGAGTACTTTGTTATAATATTCACTGTAATGAGCTCTGGTGGGACAGGGTCTGTTGAGTTTGAAATTACCTCAGGCCATTTCCAGAGGACGACTTAAAATATTTCACATCTATGGAAGTTTGCAACTAGATAAATAGCCAAAGGTATAGTTGAGAAGAAAAAAATCACAGCCCCACAATATGCACTGGATGAAATCTGAACATTTTTAATGCCAAATTGTTGCATCTACTTTAAACATTTATTATCTTAAGTAATTTGTCAAAGAAAGTTTTCAAGCTGACAGCATGTAAATTTTAAGGTGTTTGTTTTGACGCAAGTTTATATGCATACTCTTCTTGCTTTTGGTTCCTTAATCCAGACCATGCATTCATGAAACTGGAATAAATTCAGGACTCCCTCTGGGTTCACATAAATTGGTTCAAGACGGGGTCACACCTCTCAGTAAAAAAACCTTATAAGAACTGCTGCAACTATTAGCCAATTAGCTTAATGTTACAACTAGCAGCCTGTACTGAGTGCTGATCTCTGGTATCTGCCTAAATAAATGACTAATACTCCTTCAATTTCCTTAGTGTTCCTTAGCTGTATGACCGCTGTAATGCTTTGCGGCTAATAAAATTTCAGATTGACTAACTTATTGGGTAGCTTTACCAAAACATCCAAATAATCCTTTATATACTCACTAAAAATGGGTCCAAAATTAATTCTCTGAGGACTAAGTGGAAAAGTCTCCTTAGAATCAACCCCACTGATTTTGGGATACGTTGGCACAAATTGGCTGCAGGATTTTCTGTGGTTTTAGTGCAGCAACTTATCTACGTTTTGTAGTTAAATTTAAGCATGAGGTGATTAGAAGCCCTGAAGCTTGAAATTCATACACCTTTTTTCCTTTAATATACTGTATACAAGCCTGCCAAGCTAAGTATTTTGCGGATGCACGTTGTCTGTGGAAGCTCTGTACCAGATTTCCAGATAGGTTTAAATCTTAGAACTGTTTTCTTTTGTATTGAGATTTTGAATGTAGAAATGAGTAGGAAGTCTGTTACCAAGGGTCAGTCTGCAGCCTACTGTGTCATGCAGAAATATTCACTCTGGCCATTAAGTACTGCACCTGTTGTCCAGATGGCCTAACACTAAAAATTACACTGTCAGTCATGATTGCGGAACGGGGTGGACAGAAGGCTTTGGGAGATGCTTCCAGGGTCCTCTCTGTTTATGTAGACCTGTACATCTTGGCTATTATGTGGTTGGGAGTTTCTGAGTTAGTACATTTCACCCTTGCAACCACTCTGGCAAGCTATTCCAGGGGTCTCCATGAAGTTTTGTCTTTCTGTTGAAACTGAAACAGCAGCTATCTTTTTATTAACTAAGAATGCTATTATTTGACAAAGAATAGAGCAATTAACCTCTGCATGTTGAGAAACATAAAATGCCATCAAAATTGCTCTAACTTTAAATGCAAATATAGCTTGTTCCCTCTGCTAAACTTCATAACATATATTTAGCCCTATGAATCATTTATTAGTTTAGATAATTTTATATTATGACAAGTTATTGAACACACAATTATGTGCAGTACTGCAAGACAAAACATAGAATCAAACCCCACCTTTATTGAATAACTCCTGTATAAAAGGGTATTGGACTAAAAACACTTCAAAAGTCATAAAAACCCATATCCCATTTCTCTCCTAGAAACATCCTTTATTGGATGAACAATTCGGAGAAAGGAGAGATTTGGAGATTCTGCTTCAAACTTGAATAGGCATCTACCCTGCACATTATGTAAAATATACTACTTGTCCTATTAGCGTCAAGATTTGAAATATTGCAGTAGTTTACCAGTGTGATTAAATTTAAAATGGAACATCTAAGTACTTTTTGGACCAAGGCATGACATACTGAGAGCTTTGGTAAAGATCTGCTTCACTCACAGTTTTGGAAAGTAATTACTTATTATTTATTTACCTTTTGGAAGTGACTAGATAAATTTATTGTGTTAAGTCAGCTCCAAACATCCACTTAAGTTTGTCAAATTCATAAACCTCAATAATTTTATTTCAGTAAACTGAAGGACAAAATTCAGAAACAATTAATAAATCAGTTTAAATATTTCCAGGAGTTGCCAAAAGGGCTGGATGCCAGACGCAGTAGTTTTCACTAAGTTTAATGCAGTATGTTATCAACTGGGAGTGTTGTACAGAAGCTAGTGTGGAATGAGCTAGAAGTAAGAAAACAGTCTCAAACTGGATAGTACACAGATGCAGAAGAGTATGATTAGCAAGTTGCTAGTATTTGGTATCTTGCCTGTTGATATTAGTGGCAAGAATTTCCAAATTAAGCGCATTGCCTCCGTAGTGTTTCTTGAGATGGTGCTCTGATACCACTTCCCATCATTCACATGGCTCCAGAGGAAGAAATGAGTGCAGATGAATGAGCCCATGTGAACCTCGTGAAGTTCAACGAGTCCAAATGCGAGGTCCTGCAGCTGGGTCAGGGAAAACTCCAATATCTGTACAGGCTAGGGGATGGATTGATTGAGAAAAGCCCTGCAAAGAACTTGGGAATGCAAAATTGGATATGAGCCAGCAATGTGTGCTTGAAGCTGAGAAAGTAAATTGTATCCTGGGCTGTATAAAAAGGAACACTGACAGCAGGTCAACAGAAGTGATTTTCCTCCTCTGCTATGGCTGTCATGAGACCCCACTTGGAGTACTGTGTCCAGCTCTGTGGCCCCAGTACAAGAAAGACATGGATTTGTTATAGTGGGTCTAGAGGAGGGCCACAAATATTATTAGAGGGCTGGAGCACATCCATGAAGAAAGGCTGAAAGATTTGAGGTTGTTCAAGCTGGAGAAGAGAAGGCTCCAGGAAGACCTTATTGCAGCCTTTCGATATATGAAAGGGGCTTATAAGAAATACAGGGGAAGATTTTTTTACCACAGCCTGTAGTGGCAGGACTGTTATAGAAAAGGTTTGATTAACTGTATTCTTTACTGTGAATAGTCTCTTTCAGCATTAGTAGCACCTAGTTTGGGCTGTAACCTGAGAACTTACAAAAGAGGAAATAGAAGCCTTTCCTTGGACTTATTTAATGGGATCCCAAGGTCAGACTCTGTTCTGGTGGCCAGTGGGCATAAATTCAGAACAGGACAAGAGGCAACAATTTTAAACTGAAAGAGGGTAGATTCAGATTGGGCATTAGGAAGGAATGCTTTACAATAATGGTCCTGAGACAACAAGTTGTCAGGAGAATTTGTGGATACTCCATTATTGGAAGTGTTCAAAGTCAAGTTGGTCAGGGCTTTGAGCAACTTGATCTAGTGAAGGATAGTCCTGCCCATGACAGGAGTTTGAACTAAATGAAACTCCTGCCATGACAGGAGTTTGGACTAAATGATCTTTGTCTCTTCCAACCCAAACTGTGTTCTATGCTTCTATTTAAAAAAATTAGTGTATGATTTTGTCCACAAGCTTATGTTATGCCTGGTTTGCAGATTCAGTATCACACTTTGAAGGGATATCACACTTTGCTCTTAAGATTTCATGTTACCTTTTTGCCATAAGTAGGTAGTGGTGTTTGGACTTTTTGCTTCTCTAGGCATTATAAAAACACCTGGTTCAATTTTCTGATGAATAAAATTATTTTGACTTCCCTGGGAATTTTGTCAGCTGTTTACTGTAGGACAAAAGTACACTCTTACGTTAACAGCAATTGTCAATATAGTAAAATGCAGTATAGTAATAAAATAAAAAAACTAGTGGGAGAAATTATGTCCTCATTAACTGCTATCCATACCCTATATTTGTAATATGGATTCTAAGGAAATACAGTTTAAAAGCTGGCACTGTGAATTGTATTGTGACACTTCATTTGTAGCTCTCTGATAATGTGTGGAATAGCATAACTTCAGTTTCCTTTCTATCCAGCACTGTTTGAGGAAAAGCTTAAATATACCACTTTTCCAGATGCAGAGAAATTGTTGTTTTTTAGGTGATTAACCTGAAAACAAGGGTAGTTCACAACCCTTTGGAACTCCACTATCAATAACAAAATAAGGCAAGAGGCTACCTCCCCTTTGATGATGAGTCCTTGAAACTGCGGTAGAGTGAATAGTAGTTCTTTTGTGGTGTAATTTTAATGAATACTATGATGTACTTTTTAATTCCCTCCAGGACAAGGCTTTTTGGAATAGTATCCAAGTATTTGGAATGAGGGGTGTGTGTACATTTTTAGTGAGGAAATTTAAGTTGTTCATCCATTTCAACTTAAAAATCTGCTTCAGTATTTTCATTCCCAACTATGTTGCCTTCCAGAGCTTCACACGCCTGAGAAAGTGATCCATTTCACCTCCCACAACACAGCTGTAGGTCCTCTGATCATAATGAACTTTCTCATAAGGAACTTATGTGTGGATGAAAGTGCCAATTCAAATAAGCTGGTGTGAAATAGGAAAATTAAGAAAAGAAAGAAAAGTGTGGAAAGAAAAGACGAGTTGTGGTAGTATAAAAGTGGAAAATATGAGTTAGAAAAGGGGTGCACTCAGTCCTTTCCACGATTTTTTGTACATTGTGTTTCCTTTTTTACTTTTAACAAATTCATTCAGAATTATAGAATCATAGAATAGTTAGGGTTGTAAAGGACCCCAAGATCATCTAGTTCCACCCCCTCTGCTACGAGCAAGGGACACCTCCCACTAAACCACCCAAGGCTCTGTCCAACCCGGCCTTGAACACCAGCAGGGAGGGAGCATTCACAACTTCCCTGGGTAACCCATTCCAGTGCCTCACCACCCTTACAGTAAAGAATTTCTTCCTCAGATCCAATCTAAACTTCCCCTGTTTAAGTTTGAACCCATTACCCTTTGTCCTATCACTACAGTCCCTCATGAAGAGACTCTCCCCTTATAGGCCCCCTTCAGGTACTGGAAGGCTGCTATGAGGTCTCCACACAGCCTTCTCTTCTCCAGGCTGAACAGCCCAAACTTTCTCAGCCTATCTTCATACAGGAGGTGCTCCAGTCCTCTGATCATCCTTGTGGCCCTCCCTCCTCTGGACTTGTTCCAACAGTTCCATGTCTTTTTATGCTGAGGACACCAGAACTGCACACAATACTCCAAGTGAGGTCTCAGGAGGGCAGAGTAAAGGGGAAGGATCACCTCCCTCAACCCGCTGTTCACGCTCCTTTTGATGCAGCCTAGGATATGGTTGGCTTTCTGGGCTGCAAGCGCACACTTGCAGCTCATACTTATTTTTTCATCAACCAACACCCCCAAGTCCTTCTCTGCAGGGCTGCTCTGAATCTCTTCTCTGCCCAACCTGTATGTGTGCCTGGGATTGCTCCGACCCAGGTGTAGGACCTTAATTAGCAATTCTTTAGACAGAATGTATTTACACAGAAGAAGTATAAACTGGCTCAGGGACTGGAAACAGCCCACCTGTGGTAACACAGTGATGAAAAATGTATTTTATATTGCTTCTTGGAAAAATTTCATAGACTTTTTTAGCACAGGTAGGCCTTTATCAGTGGCCGCAATGACCCATTTACAGCTAGTCCACATTTGGCTATATTGTGACTGATAAAGATATATGCTTAGCCCAGCTCAAGGTAATATGTGCCAGAGTTCAAAAGGATGTTTGAACCCCATGGAACAAATGGATTAGCAACACAGGTGTGTAGTATATGCAGCTCAGAGCACTTGAATCCCTGTTGCCTTGTTAGCTCCAGTGTCAGCAATACTCAAGTGGTCATCTGAAGTGTCAGCTGACTAGTGAACTTTAAACATCGCCTTAGTGGAGCTGCAGCTCTACACAGTTTGAGAACAGGGGGGAGGTACAACCCAACATGGGAGCTACGGCTGGAGCTAACACTGCAGTGGAGACCACTTTGTTGCATGCAGTTTTAGGGAGGGTTGTAAATGAGGCACAGCTTTAAAATCCTGTTTAGATTATGCCAAATTCTTTCTTTCAGTTCGCATTCTTTGATTTTTTATTTTCCTTTATTGCAAGTGTTTTGATTTTCAGTCTATATTTTCTGCCATTCACATTTCCTTTTATCTATAATGAAGTCACAATTTATTTTTTTTTTTTTTTTTTCTGAAGTCATCACTCACCAAAATAAGCCTGTCTTCTCAAAGGACGTCTGTTCATGGGCTGCCATAACAATATCTGTCTTACCCTCTTCCATCCAGAGTAGGTGCCTCTCTATTCCTCAGATTCATCCTCCTCCATAGAAGAAGGAGTCACTATTATGTGAAAATTATTTTCAGAAAAATTTAAAACTTTCGGAAAACTTGAGGCAGTTTTGCTCAATGCTTTATTTTTTTTTTTTTTTTTTTTTTTATAGTGCATTCTCCATCTTATTTGTGGAGAGTAGAATATACCTTGCAATAACATTGCATTTTTAAGGCAAAGAGAAAGACTTGTCAGTATTCACAGAAAGTAATTTACTGCATTTCTGACTTGTCCTCCTACATCATTGTTGAGTGGAAATGTTTTTTTACAAGTAAATTTCTCAGATTTACAGATATTATTAACAAAATAAGATGCTGTTTGATGTACAGCAGACAATTTAAAATAATCCAAAATGGCCTTAAGCTAGTACATTCATAATGAAAAATGTCAGAATACAAACTGTCTTCAAGGAGATTACTAAAAGAAATAAGAAAAATAGATAAGCAACGTCAGGCATTACTCGTTAGTTTTTCTACACAGTGTATAAAAGTTTTGGGTGACAGGAGACAAAAAAGTGTATTTTGTGTTGAGTTTGAGCAGTCTTCATTTAACTCTATATTTTAAGTATCATATTGTGTTATACTCTGGAAAAAAAAAGCGTTTTCTGTTTCAAGAGTTTCAGTTACAAATTGCATAGCTGTGAAAATCTTGTTCTTCAGCTGGACTGAGGCAGCATGAAAAATAATACATTTAGAATTAAAAGGCAATGTTGGAATGCAACAAAATATGAACAGAATTTTGAGGACATTATGTCAATAAAATAGCTCACACACTACTGAGCTGTTATATCAAGCAAATTATTTCTCTTTATAGCAAAAGCATACATGTATTACCTTAGGTTTTGTGGGTGTATAATGAAATGTAATTGTTGAGAAACTACCTAAATGCAATACATTACCAGTATAATTGTAAAGCTCTTAAGAAAAAAAAAAAAAAAAAAAGATATATTTATCAGTGCTCATAGAAAGTGAGAAAGAGCTGATTTAAAGACTCGAGTGTTATCTTGCAAAATGAAACTTTGCCCCCAAAGTCGAGGTAACCATCTGTGTCCATGTCTGATTCAAGTACTGTGTGGGGAATGAATTCTGATGCCTTTAAGTTCATTTGCTAAAGAATACCAAAATATCTGGCTAAAATAGCACCCTGAACTTTAATGGTTAAGGTGTTTAGGATGTATTTTGAACTGTGAATGCCATGTGGTTTCTTTTACAGCAGGACAGGCTTGACTTTTTCAGGTAGCAAGTGTGAATCTCAGCTATGACCTAGTCAAATAAAAGGAATATTTTCCATCACTGCAGAAAGAATCTTGAGCTAAATTAATTCATGATGCTAAAGAATTCAACTCTGCTGAAGTGAATGTTGTACCGACACATGACATTCTACTTGGCTGTAGAGAACTGCTTCCGGTTTTCTCGTTACCAAGCTCATACTTCCATAGCTATTCTGGCTGTCTTCTGATCAAACTTTCTATAGTTCCCTGGTAGGCAGTCTCCAAAGGTGAAGGAAACTGGACTTTTCTCACTTGACTATTTAAAAAGATCCTACTGCATATAAAAGAGGAAACACCAGATGCATGCTGGAACCCATATAATAGTAACAGAAAATATGTTAAAGTCTTACTTCTAAATTATTTTCAAGGTAATTCATCATGAGCTCTATGAATTCTTTTAATGTTAGAAAAGATTCAAAAAGCAGATCCCTATTTCCAATAAAGATTTAAATGTTCTTCTTACTAGTCATTTGGATTTCCAAGACATCCTGTTTCCTTAAAAACTGCTGAAACAGACTCTTACAAATGGTAGCACACTTTCCCCCTTCCCTTCCTCACCCCCTTTTTTTTTTTAATTATATTAAGAACCTGATCCAAAGTGCTGGAAAGTCTTTCCCTTCAGTACAGAGGCTTTGGGCTCTGCATCAACCCATTTTTTTATAAGCAGCAGTTCTTTTAAAAACATGTGTTTATATCTTCCAGTTATAATGATTTAACCCATATTGGGATGTGTATGACCACATCTCTTGAAGACTGCTTCATTAGGACTTGGGGATTTCCAATGTAGCTTATGCATGGTCATTTTTCAGTCTTCAGCAATTCTGAAATACTGTTTTAGAAAATTTGAATAACATTTCTATTTGTTTTTTCCCAGTGAGATATCAAGAACCAGTAGCAATAGATTTTAAGCATTTGTTGCAGTTCTACTACAGCTGGTCTTGGTAATCTCCTTAAATTTCTTCAGTTATTTTTTTGAAATCACCAAATTCTCAATAGTTGCATTTTCTTACACTCTCTCTTATGAACAGAGAGAAGCAGCAGCTGGAAGACAAGCAAAAATAATTGACTAGTGGCACAGTTGGTTCTTACCAGAATCCTCAGTTAATTACACGGTTCAGTTTTGGCAGCTGATAAAGATTTCTTCCCTGAAAATGTGGATTGATTGCAGACTTGTACCCAGTCTCATCTCATTTATGAATCTTCATTATATCTTTTTCTAATTGCATCACAAAAAGGAGGCATGTAGTGTACAAACAAATCCACCACCTACATGTATCAGTCATGAGACCAACTTTGTAAAGGCAGCAAAGCCCTAAACTTACCTTAGAATCAGAAACAATTCTAAGTAGTCATGCATGTAGATTCATTTCAATATGTCTCCTACTTTGGTAGGATAATGATGCATTAGCCAGTTATATATCTGGTTTTATCATAGTGGATTTTGTATTCCAACAGTGAATACAGCTCCTACATTTGCCAATAGCAATGTTTGATGTATTTTTAAATCTTTAGAGTTCATATAACATTAGGAGCTCTGTTCTTTTCCAGTGTTGTTCTTAGCTGGGAGGCTTTTTCTTACTTAGCCTGTGACAGAATGACAGAAAAAAAGTGAGTATGCTAGAAGTGAACGTAACCAAAACTAGCACTGTTTAAATTATGAGGTGCGTGGTTTTCTTCCTCCTTTGTTACTATACAGTGTTCCATAGCCCTTACAAAGTTTAATGACACTATCAAATACGAAATTTGTCTTTTTTTTTTTTGTGTCTGATACTGAGTGAGTGCATTACCTAGGTCAGTAACATCTGAAGCTGTTAGTTTCTAAAAGTACTTTGCACTTGCTGTCAGAAGAGGTTATATGTATTTCTTAAGAAAATTCAGTGGGCGGTTGTAACCACATAACAAATGGTTGGCTTCCTGTGCAGACAGTTGTGAAATGCCTGGCTTTAGCATCACACTTGGCAGTGATAGCATAGCCCTCATAGCATACAGTATCTTAGGCCATTAGCAATGAAGTATTTAAATCTATCTGTAGATATGTCAATGAAAGTTCACATCTGTTACTCCACAAATAATAATGAGAAGCTAATGTAAAGAATGCTAATTGTAAAGTATCTTATTGTTTTCTTTATTCACTTACTTTTTTGTTAGCACAGATGAAGTAAGTATTTTTTGTCTGTCTGGAGTTTTTCCACATTCTTCCACTGAGCACTGAAAAATATTTGTTTCTTCATAAAATGATGCAGTGAGCCCACCGAAATAGAGGGAGAAGTAAGTAAGAAAAAGAAGGCTGTGTAAGAAGGCAGACCTCTGTATAGGAGGGTCTAGTTAGGGGAAGCTGGATATGTTTCAATGTTAGTAGAAAAAAGGAGGATGTGAATCACAGCTTGCACATTTTCAACACACCACTGTCTAAGGCATAAAAAGGCAATTGTATTGGTTCCGAGGAGGAGCAGCTTGCCTGTTTTGTTCACAGAAGATCTGAAATAAGACTGCCAAGATTTAAAACAACAAAAAAAAAAAAATGGGGAGACATAACAAAGCAAGATTTCTTCTTCCTGGCTTTCAGAAATATATTATACCTTGCTTCATGTAGATCGAACAGCTTTTGGTCCCCTTGACATACTAGTGGCATATGAAAGCCCTGTGGATGGATGGAGCGTTAGATTGGAAGTAATAAGGTTGTGCCTGACTTACCTCCGCATTTGTAGCAGATGTTACAAATGTCATAACATGAACCTTTGGGATCAGACTGGAAAAAAAAGCAAGACAACAGATGTAGGCCTCTTAGTTTTACCAGCAAGTATAGTCTGACACTATATAACACTGTTCTGACTTGATGTTAATACCCTGTCCTCCTCCTGAGAACAGAATCAGTGACACTAACCATTTCTGTAGCACTGAAGTTGGAAAGGGGTGACAGCAGGTTTTTTTCCCAGATTAAATTACAGGGGAATTTTAGTACTAGTTTAAAAATAAGACAATAGAATTATTATTTCCAATAAGCATTTTATTGTTATATCTAAATAAGTAATCTGTATTCATCACTCATTTCTGGGGGGAACTGAATTTTAAGGAATTTCTTTGTGCTACTGTAGCATTTACGTATTTTTCCATTGGTAGAGCCAAATCTTGCAGAGTGGACATTTATCTAAACCAGTGCTAAATTCCTAGGATTTAAAACCCTCAGTTCACCCCATCTTTGTCTGTCCCTCCCCCTTGCCTCACACATCTGTCACTACTTTGTCTTTTTCTCTTCCATACTTCTGTAGAATTTTTCCCATCCCTTTGCAGCAATCGGATTTCCTGAGAAGGTCCTATCTCACGTTAACTACTGAACCCAATTTATTAAAGCATCATTTACTTGCACCTGTCTCCATCAGCACTTTCTTGGCTATCCCATCTAATTTTTTGACAGTTTTGAAAACATTTTTGTCCTACTTTTCACATTGCCTCTTATTTGTGACTCATCCTCTCTGAACTGAAATGTAAAGCCGTTTTTCTCTTTTCTTTAAGACTGCTGTCATCTAATAATATTGACATACGGTTGAAGAATAGATGGAGTTATCTGCTGCTTCTTATATCTGTTTGTGAGTGTGCAATATAAGTGAACAGTCTTTATTAGGGTCACTGTTATTCTTACTTTCTGTATGAATTCTTCCTCCTCCAAGATTTTTAGGAGCAAAAGGCAACACTGTAAATATTTGTAAAACAGCCAATATAAAGTGAGTTTAATTCTAGGAAGTAGCTCTGATTCAGTTGTATAAGAGACAATGGTCCCCTCCATATCAAAATGCATTTTGCTGCCTTAGTAGAGAAACTAATGGCTGGAGTGAATGTTAATATTTACCCTTATTTCATTGTTGGGTGGTATAGTTATTTTGCTTCTCCTGATATTTGGTTTTATGGAAATTATGTGTTCTTTACTTTCGGCATTGTCCTCTACATGGTGGAGGCTGCATGAAGTTATTCCCTCTCCTGTTTCTCAGGAATTTTGGCCAGTGTTCCTGTATTACAGGGGAGGGGAAGAAAATTAATGCAGGAGTGCAGGTCCTTGTTTTTTTTCCCTGTGCTTCAATTTAAAGCAGTGGTGATTCTCTCTGCCACATCACTCCCTCAGGTGCTGCCATTCTTGAACTGGAGGCTTAGCCCTCTCCCTGAAGAATTTCATTGTCAAGGAGAGGAGTGGGGTTTCTCCCATGAAGAATTTTAATCACCCTGTCTGTAGCCCTTTTGAAGGAGGCACAATAGTTCCTATAGTAACTACTACAGTGTGGGAGAAAGGCCAGTGCTCCCGCCCCCAGCCACAGATGGAGAACTCTCTTTGCTTAGATGACTGGAAATTCTTGCACAGCAAAGGCTTCATCCTTCACAGTGAAAAGAAAAATCTCTGAAATAAACTCTTAAAATGTACAAGTAAGTGCTAATTAAGAAACAGTGCGAGTTATCAAGTGGAGAAAAAAAAAATCTCAAATATACTTATTTTTAAGGTGCGTTTAATTTTCATTCTTCAGGGTTTTAATTTTAACAAATTAAAAAAAAAGAGAGAGACATTTAGGACCTCAGAAGTCTTGTCTACTCCTCCCACCTCCCCTACCCTCCACCCCCCAGAACAAGTCCTGTGGGAAGAAGCAGACTTATAAGCCAGACGAAAATAATTGGAAAGGAAAAGAAACAAGCTCATAAAATAGATGAAAACTTACATCAAGTCAGCCACTTATGTAGTTTCACTTGGAATACTTTTCAAGGGGAGGACACATTCAAATCCATTGATTCCAGTACAATTAATGGACTATATAGTACTTTCCACATTTTGGACAGCATTTTGATTTAATTGGATTTAAGTTACTGAAACTGAAAATGCCATTAATAAAAGTTTAAAAGTGTTAAGCAACCTACATTTGAAAAAAAAAAAAAAAAGAAGAAGAAAAAGAAAAAAAAACCACTAAAATTCTTTTAGTTCCTAGAGGTTTTAATGGATCAGTATGGATGAGCAACTAGAAACAATGAAACACTTGTAATCATGTTACATATAATTTTCTTGAGTATATTCTTGATAAATACTTAGGTATTCCATGGAAAGTTTTAGCTTGCTTTGTCAACCATGGATTCCCCAGTAACAAATACGTGCTCTGTACCAGTGACCGGAAGATGGACATGTGGAATAATAGGCATTCGTGTACACAAAAAGCAGATTTGGAATACCATTGTTAGCTTTGTAAGTTGATTATCATATATTGCATTATGCATCTTACATGTAGTCCTTTGTGACAAATTTGTTCGGATACTTTATTGCCATGATACTTAGTTGGTAATGGCACAGAATTAATGATTCCCATAGCTTTACTAAACCAAGATAAAATACTTTTTCACATATGTTGCAACTCCATTTGAGATTTATTTCTGCTTCCCATCTGTGAAGGTGGATAAGACACCTAAATTTTGGATCATATGATGGCTTATGGTGAGGTAGACTGGTGACATCATCTAATTTCTTTGGATACCTTTTCCAAATCAGAGGGCAGATTCTCTGCTTACATCATGCTGGTTGATTATCATTCAGCTCATTTTAGATCATGATCTGAGTACATATCTATGCCTTAAGTTCTCAACATATGTGTTAGACAGAGGAGTTCACTTTTGCTGGAGAACTCTTTCTAAACTTAGAATCAGTCATAAATGGGAGAGCAAAGACAGTCAGTGGAAAAAAAAGCGTATCTATCACAAGGTATTAGGTATGCAGTAGAATGATAATTTCAAAAAAGCTGCTGTGGATGTTAGCGTGCATAAATACTGGCTTTTCTTTCTGAGCCTAATGTCCTTCCCTGGCATTGCATATTCTGTTGTTCAGTTTAGCCCCTCAGTCACTGTCTCTGTCTTTTCTATAACATAGCTGTTAAGCATTTCCAAATTACTTTTTATGTCTCATAGGAAAGTCACAAGATTTTAAGATGACATCTGCCCTCTTGCTTTAAAACCACCATCATCACTGCATTCGCCTGCAGTGTTCTTTCATGAGCATTTGGGGTTATTCCTAGAAATAAAAAAGATGCGTTTTCATGTAGAATCTACTTCACACCAGGGTAGATGCATTAGAAATTGTATTGTTATTCTATAGACCTTTTTTCTACTTTGAAACAAAAAAAAAATTTGACTCAGGGAAATAATACTTAAAAGATTATAGCCAGACTCATGCAGTCAACTGCTTTGAACATAGAGTCATGCGGGACAATTCAAACAATTGTACTTCTTATGCTGTGGGAAACTGGTAATTGTGCTGGTTATATGTGCTGTTACTCCTAGTCATCAAGAAATACTGCTTCTGCTTAATTAGATCTCTGTCTTCAGTAGTAGAAGGTCACAGTGAACATCAGCCTTTGGTCATTCAGTGCTCCAATAGCTTAGAAATGAGTTTAAGAGGAGATCCTCTCCAGGATGTGTGGAAATTGTTGTTAAACGTTATACATTTTTCTTTTCCATAGTTTCCCTCTCTTTCTAGCACAAGTGAATGCTCTTGAGATTGCATAAAGCATGCTTAGACTGCCCCCAAGATACACTGAAAGGCATGTGGCTCTTCCTTCACCTGATGCATAGCCAGATTAGTCATTGAGGGAGGAAATTTACAGAGGAATTAGCAGTTAGATTTTTTTCCTTGTTAATAGCTTGTTGTGGAATAATCCTATGTCAGGAATAGAAATGTCAGTCTGGATAGTAGAAGCCATGGTTCAATGCCACAGAAAGTAAAAGATTTTAGTAGACAGATTCTGCTGCTCCAGCACAACAAATACCTGAAATCAATCTATCTTCTTGTCACTATTAAAAGTCAATATTTAATACTAATATTGGTACAATCAACTTTTTAATTAGCACAACTATTGTGCATTCACACCTTAAACCTTGCCAATTAAATGTACAGTACAAAATATGACCACATGTGAAAAAGCTGATTTAGAGATGTTTGTTCATACCACTAAAATGGGAGATTAGAATTTAACATGGGTTTGAAACCTGTTTCCATTGTGACTCCTGTTGCAGTTGGGTACACATGCTTTAGCCTTTGCCATGTCCTCAGTTCTCTTACTTTCTGTTACTCATATAAAGAAATTTATTTCACACTTGCAGGATTTTGTTGCTGTAAAGGGTCTGCATGTAAAACAAAATCCACATTTAAAAAAAATGTCATCTACATCTTTAGGTCTACAAAGGTTGTTGAGCTACTTTGATTTATAGATGTTGTGATATAAATCCTAAATCCCTTGCTTTCCAAGATTTCCATGAGCAGCTGAGCTGTGTCTGCGGATGGTTCCATCCACAGGGTGAGAGATTTAGAGATGTCTTGCTGTGGCTTGTGTGGTGGAAGCCAGTTCAGTATTTATAGTTTACGTTTTGAAATTTTAGGTTAAAATAACATCATGGCCTGCTTTTCAATCCAGGCATTTCAGTCTGTGTCTTTCATCTATGGTCATGCCACCAATCTATTCAGTACAAATAAGAGGCTTTGTGCTGTGATTGAGCTTTGAGATTGCCATGTTTTTGAAAGGTATCAATGTGGTACGCATTTATATACCCAAACCAGTTTATTTCTTCTGATACAGATAGGTATTGAGAAATCTTGAAAGCTCAAGCAAGTAAAATAATGAGGCAGTGAAGTCAGAAGATTAAATAAGTTTGTTTCCCTTATCCTATATTTATCCTAATATTCAAAATATGAAGAATGATAGGGAAATTAATGAAATACAGAAAGTGCATATTTAACATCTATTCAGTTACCCAAAAAGAGTTGCAGCATGGCTACCAGAAGCATAATGGTTTTCTGTGTCACATATTTATGCTGGTTGTAAAATTAAGAACTGTCATTACAACCCCACATCACCTGAATAAGTGCAAGACACATAAATCCAACAGTTCTACTACTATAAAAATGCCAATGAACTGAATGGTATGAAAGTGCTAAAAGATATTTGTCTACATGTATACCAGCCACTAGGATGCAGGCATTGATAGAGGATTTAATTCGCAAATTTTGAAGCTAAGATTTTGACCCTGATTATTTTTTAGTCAACTCACTGACCTTGAAGTGTTTTCATTCTATGAAGAATTGTTGACTTACCTGGAAACATCAGTGAAAGTTAAAGATATTGTTTTAAAAAGTGTTGCACTGTCTTCAAGCACTTTATTCAAGTTATGATACTCCCATGCTAGAAAACCTGAAATTAGCATCACAGAGCTGGATTCAATATGTAATGGATACACTTTAAAATGCTAGGGGATTGTAAAGAAACAATATGGGCAAGAAGCAGAGTAGTATATGGAAGGCAAATTCCAAATGGCGATGTGTTCAGACAATGTGTGGAAAATATAACACAGTCTAGATGGAAGAATGAAAGGATCTAAGGGATTTCAGGGAGGTTTTTGTGGTTTTGAGGTTTTTTTGCTTTTTGCAGTGCTCTGATGGAGACTGCCGTCCAGCAGGCCAAAACTGAATTTGCTTTTTCTTTCTGGTAGATTCTAAATTAAATGACCATAAAAAGTGCTAACTGATAGCAATCATAATGGGAATGCTGATAATCTTTACAGTGTTATATATTTTGGTTTATTACCACACTAAAGCTAATTTTTTTTTTCTCAGAAATATAGGTATAACTCCAGTTCAATCAAACATTTGATATTGTATCTGGAGACAGAGTAAGGACAAAAGAAGGATTAGCTTGTGAGGTGGGCTGATGCTGACCTTATGAAGTCTAACTATGACAAGTGCAAGGTCCTATACCTGTGTCAGAGCAATCCCAGGCACACATACAGGTTGGGCAGGGAAGAGATTCAGAGCAGCTCTGCAGAGAAGGACTTGGGGAGTGTTGATTGATCAGATATTTAACATGAGCTGGCAGTCTGGCAGTGTATGCTCGCAGCCCAGAAAGCCAACCACATCCTGGGTTGCATCAAAACGAGTGTGACCAGCAGAATGAGGAAGGTGATCCTGCCCCTCTACTCTGCTCTTGTGAGACCTCACTTGGAATATTGTGTGCAGTTCTGGTGTTCTCAACAT